>JAYJMJ010054197.1:0-20553 GCA_036873875.1 Laminaria ephemera | reverse complement strand
CCTATACCGGCAAGGTGCTTGCCCAGTAAATGGATCTGCTTTTTACGCCACAATGTACTAGTTGCCGGCTGATTGTGCCTAGTAGAGAGTAATATGGGTGGCCGACTCCAACTATATTTTTGGTTGTATCAACGGTTTGGTGATATTTGAATGAAGTTTCATTCAAAACCAGTGCCGACGATTAATTCTGGGTGTATTTTTAATTTGTGTTGTTATCAAGGTCCGCATCGTTGGTGATTTTTTCTGTGACAGCATTAATATTATTGCCATTAGTTACCCAAATTGAGCCGCTGGTAGTAAGCTCGACGTTCCCATAGTTTTGCAGTTGCACTTTTGTGCGCTACATGTCCGGATGACAAATGATTTGTGTTTCTGGCACACTTTCAGGCGTGATCTTTGCTGTGGTCGAAGTCTGACTATCAGCTCAGCCCAAAGTTGAATTAGTTGTCTGGGCGGCTACTGCAGGGAGAATTAAGTAGAATGTTATTTAACATCATGAAACTTGTTGGCAAACCGAGTACGTGGTTTTGCTTAAGTCTATTTACTTTAAGCTCTTTGGTGCATGCACAGCAAATAGATGCACCTGCGCCTGATGACGCACCCGCCGGCATCGTATCACCCATCATAATACAGCCACCACCTTCGTCTAACTTATCTCCCGGGGTTGCTCCTCCATCTGGAGCTCCTGGAGCGACATGGCAATTTTTGGGTCCTCAGCCTATAACAGGGGGGCAAGTGGAAGGTTTGGTTAACGGAGAGGTGGTGGGATCTATACACGTTGTGCTACCTCATCCTACAGACGCTGATATTATGTATGCAGGTGCAGTTAATGGAGGTATATGGAAAACTACAAATGCGACGGCGACTAACCCAAATTGGATTCCACTAACTGATGGGCTTCCTTCCCAGTCCATTGCAGCGCTTGTGTTCGATCATGCGGACACAACATACAATACAGTTGTTGCTGGTATCGGTAGAAACAGTAGTTATGCTTCATTTGGAGGCGCTCGAACAGGGTTACTTCGTAGCACTAATGGAGGCACCACCTGGTCTTCTATAGATGGTGGTGGAATATTAACAGGTGCCAACATATCTGGTGTTGTTGTCAACGGGTCAACTATGGTTGTCGCGGTAAGCCTCGCTGATTCTTTTACTTACTCTAACGTTGGTATCTTCAGAAGCACAGATACCGGCGGCACATTTACTCAAATATCCACTGGTAATGGCACGGCAACGGGTCTTCCGGGGGGGGTTGCCTTTGATTTGGGTAACCATCCCGATGACCCGGCCGTTATCTACACAAATATAAAATTTGCGCCTAGTGTTGGTGGAGTCAATGGCATTTATAAGTCTATCGATACAGGTGCAAGCTGGAATCTGGTCGGTAGTGCTGTAGTCAACACGCTTGTCAACGATGGTAGTACCAGCAACGTAGAATTTGCGATCCACGATTCCGTAGGTGGAAATGTTGTGTATGCTGCTATCCTGAACTCTGGACAGCTCGAAGGCGGTGGGATCTTTCGTACAGTAGATGGCGGCGTGACGTGGACTGAAATGGATACGCCTGTGACAAATGAAGTCAATGGTGGGGGTAGCGGGATAGTCGGTACGAATCCCAGGTTCAAACCAGACGCTGGCGGGCCAGCTCCAAATTCAGGCATGGCGGGTGGGCAGGGTGCTATTCATTTCTCAATTGTTGCTGATCCAAGTAATCCCAATATCGTCTATGTTGGAGGTGATCGTCAACCAAGAGGGCTCAATGACACAGGTAGCTTTCCTAATTCAGTGGGGGCAAATAATTTCACGGGCCGTTTGTTTCGAGGCGATGCATCTGTGGGGCCTAATGGCGGAGCAACTGCTCCATCCCCTCAGTGGAAGCATCTGACACACATTGTTGATGCCGGTGGCATGATTGGGGGTGGCACTGCTAGTGGCATCGCCCCTCATGCAGATTCGAGAGAAATGGCCTTTGATGCAAATGGTGACCTTATCGAAACTGATGATGGGGGTATTTATCGTAGAACCAGCCCGCAAGACAATACTGGTGATTGGTTTAGCATTAACGGAGATTTGGGTGTCACTGAACTTCATGACATAAGCTATGACACCGTTTCAAATATATATTTTGGGGGAGCCCAGGATACGGGAACACCCGAACAGTCAAGCAGCGGTGTTTTTACGTGGTTTAGTGTTTCCACTGCAGATGGTGGTGATGTTGCAACCGATATAGGCGACGTTCCGAATACCAGTGTTCGCTATTCAAGTTTTCAAAACCTTGGTGCTTTTCGTCGTCGAGTTTTTGACGAAACCAATACTTTGCTTTCAATAAATTTTCCTTCTCTAACGCTTACCACGGGTGGATCATTTGACCCGGCCTTTGTCACTCCAATTGCAACAAATTTCGCGGAGGCCGGTCGGCTCATCATCGTGGGCGATAATGGTGTCTATGAGTCTCTTAATCGCGGTGACTCTATGGCGCTGATACTTTCAAATTTTGATTTAAACTTTCGCCAAAACGCAGTGGCATATGGTGGTTTTTCGGGAGCTATAGCAAAACCAAATGTTCTCTACGTCGGGCTTGGTAGCTCCATATACGTCCGTTCAGACGTTGGCACTTTGGCGTTATCACAGAGCTTTGGTGGAGTAGTTAGGGATGTAGTTATGGACCCTGAAGACTGGACAATTGCAGCTTTGGTTACGGATACACAGATTTTAAAAACCGTTGATGCCGGTGTTACGTGGGTTGATGTGACCGGGAATTATCCCGATGCCATTAGCTCTACGATTACCTTTGGCCCGTGCGGACTGGATAGCTGTTTCTATGTTGGCGGAGCGAATGGTGTCTACGAGTCTTCGGCCACGGCGCCAGGTAGCTGGATTGAAACTGGGATAGGCTTGCCCGAAGTGCCCATTGAAGATCTTAACTATGATTTTGAAGATTCTCTTCTGTACTTGGCGTCATTCGGTCGAGGTGCATGGCAATTGAGTTTGGCCGCCATGTTGCCTACGTGCAATGGCTTACCTGTGACTGTTGACCTTGTCGCTGGTACAGGCAGTGTTTCATCGGGGGATGATGTCATTCTGGGTACAAGTGGTATTGATATCATTGATTCATTAGCAGGCAATGACACAATTTGTGCTGGTGGTGGTGATGATGTGGTGAACGCTGGTGGTGGTGATGACTGGATAGATGGTGGTTCTGGGGATGATGACATCACTGGTAGTGCTGGCATGGATACAATATTTGGTGGTATTGGTGACGATGTATTATTTGGGGGGTCGGGGAATGACGATATAGAGGGTGAAGAAGGTGATGACACGCTCTTCGGGCAGCCCGGTGACGACACGATAGATGGTGGAGATGGAGTCGATGAAATAAATGGAGGTGGCGGGAACGACACTATTTATACAGGTGCTGGAGCAACAGTAGGGTCGGGAGTTTTTGTGTCAGGCAGTGGTGGGGACGATACTATTTATGGTGGGCCGGACGCAGATGACATCAAAGGCAGCGCAGGTGCAGATATAATCAATGGTGAAGGTGGTGATGATCTGATCACCGGTGGAACTGGCAGAGATACGATTGATGGTGGCGATGGTAACGATGACATCAAAGGGCAGGGGTCGAGGGACACAGTCAATGGCGGTGCCGGTGATGATGTTCTAAATGGTGGTGACGAAAACGATGTGGTCAACGGCGGCTCAGGCGATGACGCTATAAATGGAGGACCGGGCAATGACATATTGAGAGGTGACTCGGGCGCCGATGAAGTAAAGGGTGGTAGCGGCAATGATACCTTGGTGGGAGGAAGCTCTGGAGGTGACGTGTGTAATGGTCAGTCTGGTACTGATACCGCAGCAGCTTCATGCGAATCTACGGTTGGTGTGCCGTAAGTAATAATCTGACTGGATCTACAAGGACTTTTTAAAATAAGCAGAGCGTGAGTGAAGGAGGTAGCATCGATGATTGTAACGGTCTTGCGATTAAGTACGGTTTTTTAGATCGCAAGCGAGCCAACAACGTTGGAGTTTCTGACAATGACGTATTTCGGGCGCGCCTTATACTAGTGCAAGCTAGGGAAATGATATATTTGTCATACCGATGTGAGCCAAAGGTCATAAGCGACACACTCTGTACTACAAATATACTATTGTGAAGATATGCGGCGTGGTTTAGTATCTAAAAGAAGTGGGCCGATAGCTCTACGGAATACAAGTGTCCACCGCCACTATAAGCGCTGTTACGGACAAGATCATCGATGAAGTCAAGCTGTGGCAGCAACGTCCCTTACAGAGCCATTGTCCTTTAGTCTGGCTCGATGCGATTCACTAATAAAGTTAAAGATGATGGTCGCTACAAAAACAATGCTGTGTATATGTTATTGGCGCTGACACTTGAAGGCAGAAAAGAGATACTGGGTCTTTATATGTCTAAAGATGATGGGGCTAACTCCTAGTAGTCTGTGTTAACAGATCTACAACACCGTGGAGTGGAAGACATATTGATTGCTTGCGTAGACGGGTTAACTGACTTCCCTGAGGCGATTAAAACCGCTTTCCCACAGGCTTGAAGTGCAATTATTGTATCGTTCACCAAATTCGCAATTCGATGCGTTACGTAGCCTCTAGGAATCACAAAGAGTTTATGTCCGATCTCAATCCAGTGTACCGCGCCGCTACACTCGGTGAGGCGGGGATGCACTGGAAGAAAAGTGGGGTGAACATTACCCAATAGTGATCAAATCATGGAGAGGAAAATGGGAGCTGTTGTCTGCCTATTTCCGGTATCCAGAGCCGATTAGGCGCATCATGTACACCACCAATGCGGTGGAGGCTGTGCATCGTCAGTTTCGTAAATTGACTAAAACCAAGGGCGCTTTTCCAGACGACAACAGCCTAATTAAATTGCAATATTTGGGAATACCAATGCCTTCAAAAAGTGGACTATGCCAGTTCAAAATTGGAACCTGACAATGTCACAATTGGCCATCTTTTTTGAAGGTAGGCTTGATACGGTATTGGATCTGTAGCAAGCTACATCTTATGGCCTACTCGGTTGACACAGAAATCTGAACGCTCTCTAATTTTCAGATTATAAGCTTTTTGGCGTGTAGTATTAAGAAGACGCTGACTGTTTTGTTCGGCTTCTTTAAAATAAGGAAACAGTATGTTTGTAAAGTTCCCGGCACTTTCACTAGGTGTAGCTAATATACTGTTTGCAACGTCATGGTCGCTTTGTACACTAATTGTGTGGAACGGAAACATCGCGCAGGCACAAACTTCGCCGAGGTGTGCAAACTTACCAGTAACAGTAGATATGAATAATGGTGATGTTCCTACGCCGAATAACGATGTAATCCTGGGAACACCTTTCGCTGATGATTTCAATGCTGGTGCTGGCGATGATGTCGTTTGCGGTGGTGGTGGGGATGATCGCATTTTCGGTGGAATTGGAGCGGATACCATCTATGGCCAGGGTGGAAACGATACCCTATATGGTGGATGCGCTGATAACCCTGCGTGTAATGAGAGTGCGGATTTTCTAATTGGGGGTATTGGTAATGACACTCTGCAGAACAACACTAACGTTGACTCCATTGCCAAAGGAGGTCCTGGCGTCGACGTGCTGAGTGGTTGGGGTTATTTATACGGAGGTTCAGGTGAAGATACTCTGTACTCTGACGAAAATGCAAAGGTTTTTGGCCAGACCGGTGGTGATACAATTGTAATTTTTAGTTTTGAGCCGGGCGATGCTGTCGAAGCATATGGAGGGGCTGGTGATGACGTTATTACTGTTATCTCACTGCCCTTTCTTGATCCTACTCAGGAATTACCGGGACATATTCTTCATGGTGGGGCTGGTAAAGATAGCATTTCGTCAGGGTCGGGGAATGATCAAATCTACGGCGGCGGTGGTGATGACAATATTTATGTTTCAGTTGGTTCTCATATTGTTTTTGCAGGTAGCGGCAATGACACTGTGGAGGTATTAGAACAGGATATTGGGCCCTCTACTGTTCTTGCAGAACTGATGGTTGATGGCAATGCTGGTGATGATATCCTTTCCTGTGGGGTAGGCTATTCGTGCATGTTTTTTGGGGGTAGTGGCAACGACACTTTAACTGGTTCTGATGAAGGTGATATTCTAAATGGGAATGGTGGCAACGATACTGTGTTCGGTATGGGAGGTGCTGACGAGATTCGAGGCCATGACGGTGATGATGAGTTATTTGGCGGCGTCGGCATAGACATTGTCCGAGGTGGGGCAGGTGACGACATAGTCTTTGGTGGGAACACTGGAGACATAGTGCAGGGAAATACTGGATTTGATCAATGTGATGATTTGTCGAATGCGAGTTGTGAAGTGTCACCTCCCGCGCCTTAGGCGAGTGCAACCTTAGAGCTGGCAACCCAATGATGCCGGTTAATTAGGTTGTCAATTGATATGGTATAGAAAAATTTATTTTTTGGTCGATGGTGATGCTTTTCTATCGCCTCAAGGGGGGGGCTCGGTGATAGTTGCGCTAGAGTAGCTCAAAAAAATCAATTTCGTTTGGCTATTGCGGATGTCATCTAGTAGTAGTGTACTTCCTTTAAATAGTTTTGCGTTCATGCGCCACTGGCGCTAACCATGCAGCTCTCTATCCAAATTTTGGTTCTATCTCTCGGTTGATAGTCAGATCAAATGCTGAATTCGTACACATACGTTGGTCACCGTTGATAATGCGCTGCCGATGATCCCGTTATATTCATGAATCCTCGAGGTAAGGCGCTGCTGGCGGTCAGTGAGGTAGCCATAAGTGGTCAGGCCAGTAACGAACCCTATCTGCGTGATTGGATTGGTTCTATTAGCTATTCCAACAGAAAAGTCTGTTTTGGTTTTCAGGCATCTTGGAGCTATTGCCAGCGTAGTAATTGACAATGAATACATCCCAAGCCTGATACAAGTCAGCAACCTACAAAATCCTCGATTTTGTTGAACTAGAGGCTGTTTTCTATCGTGAATCAGCTTTGTGCTGAAAGAGCGGCGAGCTGATCCCGTCCAGAAACAAGCGCTACTCTGACCCACCTGGGCACGCAATGACTTAACATCTATTTTCTGGGTTGAGGCTACCTAGCGCAATGATTGACAGTTGTGCATGATCATTCAATTCGTCATTACATAATACTGTGTTATATTCGGGCGTATATAGCGTACTTAAGATGAAGAAATGGGATTTATGCCCGCATTTTGAATAGCAATCACAAGTTTAGTTAGAATAATAATGCAAAGAAAAACTTACAGTTCAGGTCGATTACCTCGCAGTATTTTTCTGTCGGCCCTCGCCGCAATAGCAACATTCTCTGCGGCTGTTGAGGCGCAGTTGAAGATTCTGCCGATTGGTGATTCGATAACCCGGGGGATCAACGGACTCTCGGGTGAGGGCCGGATCAGCTACAGAAAGGAATTCGAGTCCAGACTAAATGCCTCTGGGTGCTCACAAACTATGCTTGGGTCCCAAAATAATAACGCCCCGGGCCACACCTCGTCCCATGAGGGTTATTCCGGCCATCGGGTCGATCACTTTCAGTTGGCTTTGGGCTCCAACCCCGGCATCACAACGATTATGTCTGACAACAGTGATGCCGAAGTGGTTCTGCTTCATCTTGGTACCAACGATATGATTCAATCTCAGCCCGTGGCCGGCACAATCGTTGAGCTTGCAGCCGTCATTGCTGAAATCAATCCAAGCTCCACCCGGAACCTCTACCTTGCCAATGTTGTCCCCTGGTATGATACAGATTCAAATGGAGACGGCATCCTTGACGTCCCAAACGCAACCGCTGAAAATTTCTCATCCCAGATCACCACAACTTTTGCCAACGACCCCTTCGTTCACTTAGTAGATGTTCGAACTGGATTCAGGCCCACAGATATGTTTCCGGATGGAATCCATCCAAGCCAGGACGATGACAGCGACCCGCGAAGTGACTCTGGCGAGCATCACATTGCGGTAGCATTTGCAGCTGCTTTGGAGGCCGAGGGGGACTGCACGCCTCCGTCGGGACCGGGGGCCGATTCCTCTTTCCCGCTCACTCATATTTTGACCCCGGCTGTTGACGATACACTTTCTGGCCCGCTGACTATTACTGGTAAGGCTTTAGATACGGGTGGGGCAGGGTTCGACAGAGTAAGGTTAGCGATACAAGATACTAACGAAGACTGGTGGGATTTCGGTCTAGATCAATTTAGTAGCAGCTTCGATTCTATTGATGCACATATCACTCAATCAACCGACAATTATGCTGATTGGCGTGCTGGGTTTACTGGTGATCCCCTTGACAGCGGCATGGAAATCAACCTGCCAGCTGGTGATTACACTTTATTCGCTTTGGCGATCGACAATGACGGAAACCAGAACTATTTCGGCACCGGGGGCATCGGGCTTTTGTGGCCTGAACGTACCGAATTTTCTGTGACTGCCCCTGCGAACTCTTGTAACGGCCTGACAGCAACCGTTGTACTGGCACAAGGTGATTTACCGACGTCATCAGCGGATGTGATTCTTGGTACTTCAGGTGCAGATGTAATAGATGCACTTGGAGGAGATGACACCATCTGTGGGTTTGGTGGTAACGATATTATCAATGCTGGCGGAGGAAGCGACTGGATAGATGGTGGCGCAGGAGATGATGACATTAACGGAAGTGCCGGAGACGATACAATATTTGGTGGCATTGGCGATGATGTCATCCTTGGTGGTTCAGGAGATGATGATATAGAGGGTGAGGAAGGTGACGACACACTGATTGGCCAGACGGGCAACGATACGATTGACGGCGGTGATGGTGTTGATGGCATAAACGGAGGTCCCGGCAACGACACGATCTACACAGGCACAGGGGCGACAGTTGGCTCGGGAGTAACGGTGTCGGGTAGTGGAGGTGACGACACCATTAACGGAGGCCCGGACGCAGATCATTTACTAGGCAGCAACGGAGTGGATATCATCAATGGAATGGACGGTGATGATCTTATAACCGGCGGAAGCGGTCGAGATGTAATCGATGGAGGCAGCGGTGATGATGATATCCGGGGTCAGGACTCACGAGATACGATCACCGGTGGCGTAGGTGATGATGTCATCAATGGTGGAGCGGAAAACGACACAATCAATGGTGGTGGTGGAGATGATGAAATCAACGGTGGTCCCGGAGATGATGTAGTGCGCGGAGACGCAGGCAGCGATATGGTAATCGGTGGCAGTGGTGACGACAGACTGGTTGGAGGAGCTGACTCAGGAGATGTCTGTAATGGTCAATCTGGAACAGATACAGCATTTGCATCATGTGAAACCATGATTGGGGTGCCCTAGCAAATTGCAGAAGTGGTGTAGATAAGTAGTAAAATAAGTAAAAGTGAAGGTGTTGGGTAGTTTGCCCCCCCCTTGGGTCGTGATTGCCAGTCGTTTTAGCCACATAATCGTGATGACAGGGTCACGTAATTGAGCGGGGCGCGATCCATCTTGCTTTATCAAATACACAGTGCTAGCGGCTCTGCCTCGATAGTGATGTGCCGGTTGGTTGTCTTATAAGGTCTTTCCTCTAATCGTCTTAGCAGAATAACGATGCAGAAAACACTAGAATATTCAGATTCCAAACCATACGCGTGTGTATCTTTCCCGACGGAAAAATGAAATGCCCGACCCACTGGTAAAGAGCAGCATTGCAGCATTATTTTGTTTCTGCAGCCTTGTGCACGCCCAATCGATTTCGGATATAACAGACTTGATCCTCGTCACCGGCCAATCGAATGTGACCGGTTCTCAAACTGAATTTGATCCACAAGTCGATACTACTGACATTCGTGTTTTCGCTTATACTGATTCTAGCGATTGGGAAGTAGCCGATTTGCATCAGGTTTGGGATGTTGATGGAATTCGCCCCGGCAACCACTCTTTAACCGACCCCTCCCGTAACCCGTACAATAATTTCGCGTTTCACTTTGCCAAGACAGTTGTCGAAAATGATCCTGACCGTGTTGTTGGTATTGTCATCGCAAGCGCACCAGGAGAAGGCATATTACATTGGGATGCAAACAGTACTTTTTCCCAAACAATCCAGTCTAAAGTTATAGCTGCGCTTAACGCTCAGGGAGTTAAATCAAAACTAGATGGAATACTATGGCACCAGGGCGAAACTGACCATCAGTTTTACGGTACCTCTGATGTCGACGCTACCACAGCAGAAAAAAGTGATCCCACCTACTACCCTGACAAGCTGACCTCACTAATACAAAGGTTTCGAGCAGAAAGCTGGTTCGACTCAGAGAAACCTTTTATCTGTGGAGAAACAAAACAGATACCTGACAACCATACCGTCAATGATAGGTTAATGGCTCTAAACTCAGACAACGACCCCTGGACAGGCTGTGTTGCCGCAGAAGATCTGCCCACAAGAGAGATGGATTTAACAACCACCCCACCGACACTGGGAACACATTTTACTGCTGATGGGCTGCGCACTTTGGGCAAGCGTTATGGCCTGAAGTATTTAGCAATGGCCTCGGCTTCAAGCCCAAAATCTTCTGATACATGCAATGGTTTAACTCCTAACGTGTTAATCGCTAACGGAGATGAACCAACCTCATCTGCAGACATTATCTTAGGCACAGCTGGCAGCGATAATATCAACGGTTTGGGTGGAGATGACATCATATGCGGTCTTGGCGGAGACGACATTATAAACGCGGGTGGTGGTAATGACTGGGTAGATGGTGGTTCGGGTGACGATGATATATTCGGCAGTGCTGGCGACGATTCGCTCTTTGGTGGTAGTGGCAATGATCTGATTCGCGGAGGCGGTGGTGATGATGATATCGAAGGGGAAGAGGGAGATGACACGCTAGAAGGACAACCAGGTAACGATATACTGGATGGTGGAGACGGCATTGATGGGATTAACGGCGGTGGCGGTAAAGACACTATCTATACGGGTAGTGGAGCTACGGTAGGGTCGGGAGTTTTTGTGTCAGGAAGTGGTGGGGATGATACTATCTACGGTGGGCCAGATGCGGACGATATAAAGGGCAGTACTGGAGCAGATGTAATCAATGGTGAAGGCGGTGATGATGTTATTACCGGTGGAAATGGCAGGGATACGATTGATGGTGGAGAAGGTGATGATGACATCAAAGGGCAAGAATCAAGAGATACAATCTTTGGTGGTAGTGGCAATGATGTTATCAATGGTGGTGATGAAAATGATGTTGTTAACGGTGGTGAGGGCAATGATGACATCAACGGTGGCCCTGGTAATGACACACTAAGAGGGGACTCTGGAGCCGATGCCATTAAAGGCGGTAGCGGCGATGATAACCTAGTGGGTGGAGGCTCTGCAGGAGACGTGTGTAATGGCCAAGTAGGGACTGATACTGCGGCAGCTTCCTGTGAAACGATACTAGGTGTGCCATAGGGGGCGGCATAATTCCAGAAATGAATTGGCTTGTGCGAATCTACGTCTCTGGAAGATTCACTGGCACCTATGATGATGTGTTTAGTTTCTCTGTCATTTTACTGTAAAGACTATGCGGGGATTTTGATTAGAATAAGCCTGATTACCCGCATTATCGATCGCTCTAAGTAAAACCCGATAAGTGCCTTGATTCGTTGTTGATACGTTTGGTAAAGCCCAGGTGCCGTCGCTTTGTAAGCTCGCTGGTAGCCATCTCGGGTTCTCTTGAAACGATAATCCATTCCAGAAAAGTGTCGGTGATTTATCACGAGTTTGTAAGCGAACCAGGACACGATTAATTCCAGAATTTCCGTCGAAGTAAGTGCCGTGCAGGGCGATAGTACCTGATGAGATAGTTTCGTTGTCTACCGGTGATAAGATGTTAACTACAGGGTTGTCAAAATCAGTACGAGGGACTGTGAAAATAGTCTGCGGATTCTGGCTTGATACTGCTTGGTTGCCAGCGGTGTCGAAAACTCGTAGTAACGTTTTGTAACGACCCGAGTCTTCTAAAGTAACGTCATTTAAAAACCACCTACCGTCGATATCTAGCGTTGCCGGTATCCATATGGGGTCGTTTTGAAACTGAGAGCCATTCCAGAACTGAGCTGGTAATCTGCCGACTGTTTGTACTCTTACCAAGACTCTATCTATGTCAGACATATCGTCTGATGCTGATCCGGTTATTTTGATACTGCCGGGTTCTACTGTTGAACCGTTGGCTGGTGTTGTTAGTGTTGTGGTGGGTATGGTGTTGTCGACAACTGCCACGGTAAAGTCGATAACCGGGTTCTGATTAGATGGGCCTTGATTGGTGGCCCGGTCGCGAACAGTGAACTGTATGCGGTAGTCTCCTGGCTCGGATAAATCGACAGCAGTAAGAGACCATTCATTGTCAACTAAAGTCGCTCGTTCAAATGTGCCAGTGGGAGAAACCTGCCATGTTGTTCCATTCCAGTACTCCCTTGGAGAAATATCTCTACGTTCTACCCTAACTAAAACGCGGTTGACTCCCGAAGCGTCATCGCTCGCGAATCCTGAAATGTTAAAGTTAGGGTCTGGTTGTATGGTGGTGGAATCAGCCGGGTTAATGTCATGTACCGTTGGGTTGTTTCGATCTGTTAATCCCAGAGACATTCCGTCGACGACCACATCAAAAGTGTTGAGGGTAACTGTGTAAGGCTGGTCGTTTTGGTTGTTTATTTGTGGCTCAATGCCTAATTCAATCCCTCCAATTGCTACATGCTGCGAGTTGATTTTGGAAAAAAGATTGGATGGTTCCGTGGCCCAGTAGGGAGTGTCAGCTGCGTTCTGTAATTTTGATTCAAGCTCTGTCATGGTGTACGCCAAAAATGCGTTCCAATCTAGGTTAATTTCACCTTCGTTGGTAAGATCTGTATCCGGAGTATTTGGGTCAAAGTTAGAGGTTAGGCTGTCATTGGTTTCGCGACTGAAAATTACAATGGGTGACAGGTAAGACTCGCCAAACCATATGCTATAGAGGTGTGCACCAATTTGTACTGGTAGTAGGTCAGCGTCGTCAATACCGTCGCTGTTGTTGTCTATGCCACTTGAATATTTGCCTGGCTGTGGCTCAATATTGGTTCCTAAATTTAAATGAGAGTCGACATCAAAATGATCATCAATGCCATCACTGTCTGCATCTTTGCCGCTGAATATTTCGGTTAACTGATTTTGACCGGGGTTTCGTTGAGCGTTGCTTACATCGTTTGTGCTCAATGGTCCGATGTGAACCATCATTTCCAGAAGGGTATTGTCTAGTTCACTATAGTGAGGGTGGCCAATCCCGACAATATTATTAAGTGTGCCGGCGATAGGTTGACCGTTGGCAATATTGTTACCTATTAAAGCTGCGTTTGCCGACGTGTCGTAAAACCACGATTCCAGCATAACGTCTCTTTCCGAACCAACTACATTAACTTCGTCAATATCAAGTTTAATAGTGATGTTGGGTAGATTAGATGTAAAAGCGGGTAACCCGATGCCTTTCACTTGTGAAACATATTCCAGGTTGGCGAACTCGAAAGGTTGGTTGTCCTGACTGTTGTTTGATGCCACCACTGGCCACTGGTGAATAGCGGGCAAATTTGTGTTGCTATAGAATCTAAACGAAGTCTCAAAGATATTTCCGAATTTTGTACCTATCAGAAACTGTGGGTATCCCTTGATATCCGTGTCATTGTCTAGGCCAACGTCTGAGAATAACTCGGCCGTGATTACGCCTGCGGTACTTGCTGGTTTTACACAAACGGATATGGACTCGTTACCGTCAAAGAACGGTGGATCAATTGCACCACTTCCAAAAAAATTTGCTGAAATTACAGTGCCGGTACTCTCATTAATTACCAATGGTGTGCCACTGGTATTCGGTACGGTAGTGCCCCTGGCAAGAAATTGACAACTCTCTGATGAGAATAACTGCGGCGAAACTAATGAAAAAATGAGGGCCTGAATTGTTATGGAGAGGCCATTGAAACGTATTGTCATTAGTTTTGGCTCTGTTTACAGGATGGGCTTCTTTGTGAGCAAATTTTATTCCGCAACGCTAACTGTGTGCTACGGGTTAGTTCGTAGTGGTGTGCGGGGACGCTCGTAGCCATTTAGATTTACTTCTGATAGGGATCAGGGATATTCCGGGCACACGCGATATTATCAACGCTGGTGGTGGAAACGACTGGGTAGATGGTGGTGCAGGAGATGATGAGATTAACGGTAGTGTCGGAGACGATACAATATTTGGTGGCATTGGCAATGATGTCATCGTAGGGCGGTTCAGGAGGTGATGCTATTGCGGGTGAGGAAGGTGGCGACACATTGATTGGCTGGACGGGTAACGATACGAATGACGACGGCGATGGTGTTGATGGCATCAACGGAGGTCCTGGGAGCGACACGATCTACACAGGGACAGGCACGACAGTGGATTCATGTGTGTTTGTATCGGGCAGCGGATGTGATGACATCATCTACGGAGGCGCAGATGCAGATCATTTATTAGGCAGTAACAGAGTGGATATAATCAATGGAATAGATGGTGACGTGCCATAGGGGATTATAAATTGCCACATCCAGAAAAGATCTATTTTTGTGATGCTTGCGCCTTGAAGGTTATGTCTGAGCATTGGTTGTTTCCCTTGTTGGCATACGTGCGGGTTAGATCATGACTGTCTCCTGTGATTTTGAATTTTCCACTCATTACTCCCAGTTAGCATTGAACTGCGGCTAATTCCATTTTTAGCTGTCCTGACAGGTCGAGCCATCTCAAAATGAAAATGGGTCAGCGTTGCTATTTGTATTCTCGCCAAAACAGGGATAGCCCTTTGATTTTTTGTGTTGGTACAGAGTAGCCGACTTGCGCGCTGCTACGACGATTGGGTGAGATCGAGAATTGCTCGTCATTAGTCTGATATTGTAATAAAGATGGAGTTGATCTAAAGTAGTATATTTTTTTGAATTGATACTTAAATGGATTTTGGGTCATATGATATCAAATGAGTTTCCCTGTAATAGCAGGTGTCAATTGTGTTTCTCGACACAATATAGATCATCTTCTTGTGATCATTCTCTGAGACAACAAAAGCAACGGTGTAGCAGCGGCAAGTTTGTCGTTGGAGCTACGCGCGCACGTAGTGTGCGAGCTCACTTGCGATTTAATACCCTTTTACCGTTGTTAGGGAGTCTATGACGATGACTAATAAAACATGGTTTAGAGCTGTTGTTCCCTTCTGTTTGATGGTAATCGTGTCTTTAGGCCTTTACTCAAAAAGCATGCTTGCTCAGTCGCTCGACGCAGAGCGAGAAGTTGCGCTATCAGAAGTGATAGAGGGTTTAGAGAGTTATGCGAAAGCAAATGGAAGTTATGTAGTCACAGGTACGGGAGCAAACGGAAGTGGTAGGGGGTGGTTTCACCGTGCAAGTGGGATTTATTCGGTATCGATATATTCTGGTTTAAATGAGTACCTTGTCAATGTTCCGTCAGATCCATTACATGCAAATGTAAGCGTTTCGAGTAGAGACGATTTTATGGTCTATACCTGCAAAGATAGAGTAGCAGTATTTTCCAAATCTGATGGTCAAGTGCCGAGTGATACGGATCAGCTGTGGTGGGGTAATAACAATTGCACGACTCATCCTATTGACAGGTATGCCCACACATATTTTCAAGTTAGCAAATCATTATCTGAGCTATCTAGTGATGAACACGATTTACGAAGGAAAATCGCGGTATCAGAAGTGATAGAGGGTTTAGAGAGTTATGCGCAAGTGAATGGAAGTTATGTTGTCACAGGTACGGGGGCTAACGGTCGCGGTAGAGGATGGTTTCACCGCGCAAGTGGGATTTATCCGGCATCAATTTATTCTGGATTAGATGAGTACCTTGTCAATGTGCCGTCAGATCCATTGCATACAAATGTGAGTATTTCGAGCAGAGACGATTTTATGGTTTATACCTGTGGAGACAGGGTGGCGGTATTTTCCAAATCTGATGGTCAGGAGCCGAGTGATACTGACCAGTTGTGGTGGGGTGACAATAATTGTACGACTCATCCTATAGACAGGCATGACCATATTTATTTTCAAGTGAGCAGATCATTATTGGATTTTGTTTCTCCTACTGACATAGTTATCAATGAATTCTTAGCCAAAAGTGATTCTGAGTTTCTAGAAGGGAATGCAGGTGAGGACTGGATCGAACTCTATAATAATGAAAGTGTCGCTGTTAATCTGAGTGGGTGGTGCTTGAGGGATAGCGAAGACGAATGGTGCTTTCCTGCTGATGAAGCCGCTACAATTGCACCCTTTGGTTATCATGTCTTGATCGCAAGTGGCGATGGTGATGCAAGTGTAGATGCGGTGTATTTTCACACAAATTTTAAGCTTTCCAAAGATGGTGAGTTCTTAGGGTTGTATGCACCCGGTGAGGCGGTTCCTGTTGATTCCTACGACCCGTACCCTGAACAAGAAACGGATCAATCGTATGGAAAATTTGGTAGTGGGCAAGATAGTATCTACCTAAAACCTACCCCTAATGCTACAAACGAAGAACTTGAGGTGCTGTCCGATAGTTTGCGTTTCAATGTTGATGCACTCACTCTATACGGCAATGACAGACTCGTTACGCTAAGTGCAGATGATGCCGTTAGCATTCCCTATACCTTAGAAGTATCTCCTGAAGCAACATCTTGGCTTAGCGCTACAAGCGCACCTGGCGAAGACGGGTTACTAAATGCCGATGACATAGAGTTGTCTGTGGACATGTCAGGCTTAAGAACTGGCAGCTATGTGGCGGTGGTAACAGCTGTTGCCAATGGATTTGAAAACGTTAGTCTTGATGTAAACCTACTTGTGCCGCCAACCTCTAATGACGTATCAGACTGGGAAATGGCAGATGTACGATTGGACGGACTATCTCTACCCGTTGATGAAGAAGGTGATCGTGTGTTTTATTCGATCGGTGCAGGGTTTTCGACTGAATCGTCGTTTAACGCTCTTCTGACCTACAATGAAGCAGCCGATTTTAGTGTTGGTTTTAACGATGAGCCTGCTACCGAAAGTGAGTTGTTGATTAACTTTGCCAATGCAAGCTACGCATCAGAAATGTCGGTCCAACTTTATGAAGACGGGAATTTATTAGAGAGCTACCAACTGGTGCTGTCGAACCTACCAATAGTCTCTATAAAAGCAGAGTCGATTGTTGACGAACCAGAAAAGCCCGGTGCTTTCCAGTTCATTAGTGGGGAAGATTTATCATCAACCGTCTTCTACAACATGTCAGTGGAGTATCGAGGAGGAACAGCACAGAAATACCCGAAAAAGCCCTATAAAATTGAATTTATCGATTCGCCTGATCTCGATACCGCCGATGGGCTTGATGTTCAGTTTCCTGGTCTGAGAGATGATGATGATTGGATTCTTGATGCCGCCTACCGAGATACCACTTTTGTTCGGAACATAGTGTCGATGGATCTTTGGAATGACATTCGAAGCTATGCGTATCTTGACGAGAGCGGTGACCCTGAAGGCCAACCCGCGTTGATGGGTGGGCTGGTTGAGGTCATAGTTAACAACGAATATTATGGCGTTCACGCTTTACAGGAAACCTTAGATCGCAAGCTATTGGATCTAACAAAAGGATCAGAAAGCGCTCTTTTTAAAGCATCCAGTAATTTCGCCAATTTGGAGTTCTATAGTTCGGTCCGGGAAGATTTTGAACAAGAATACCCAGATTCCCCACAAGATAGTTATGCATTATTAGAAGAGCTCATCGAACTTACTAACGACTCGACCGATCAGCAGTTTATAAATGAAATAGAAGGATTGATCGATATGGATAGTGCGGTTGACTATTGGTTGTTCAATGTTGTGACTATGGCTGTTGACAATGTTAAAAAGAACTATTTTATCTATCGAGATAAAACAGGACTGTTGAATTTCACCCCTTGGGATTTTGATGCAACCTTCGGCATGAAATGGAACGGAGTAATCTATAGAGACGAAGAGTATTGGCCAGATATAAATGATGGTGTTTGCTTGCCTTCAGGAGCAGAGAATTGCAATGCGCTATTTATTCGCCTAAATAGTACGTCATCAGTATTTAACAATAAGCTCGTTGCAAGATGGAACGAACTCAAAGATAGTGTTTACACTACACAGAGTTTATCTGATCGATTTCAGCTGTATCTAGGCAAGCTAGTCCCTATTGAAAACAATACTACCAATGCTTTCAACCGTAACAGAGATAGATGGCCGGATTCTGGTGCTGACGGCAGAGATAGTCCCGAGCTAGGGCAGATCGGTTGGATTGAAGACTGGATTTCTCGTCGTCTTGATTTCGTTGATGGGAAGATAAATTAGCCCGCAGTTAGCTATAGCCGTTCTCCTTGGTGCGTGTTTGTGTCGCCAGTTCTGAGGAAGGATAGCAATTGACCGTCAAAGTAGGTTGACTGTCCGAATCGAAGCCATGGCGACACAAACGACCTTATAAAGGCTTCGCAACGTGATCTGGCTTTTCGAGCTAGGAATAATTAATGAAGCTGTTGGGGTTTGTGTAGTTTTCGCTCATTGCTCGCGAGGTTCGTCTGCACAATGGATTGCGTTGAAGCATGCGCACTGTTCACCACCAGCCTGCCTTCCTACGCTTTTGTCAGAATCAACATTGCTAGTCGGTAACCTTAGCTATGGTTTACCTGCACTGATGTAAGTGTGAGATCACTAGGATTAATTGAAAAGCCAATTGGATCACACTTACTCATTAATTAGATGAAATGTTAGCCTTGATCACTCGCTAGGGGGATGCTGGTTTTCTATGAAAACGATACGGTTGCCCTCAGTGCAAGGTGATGTCGGGATCAAATATGTGAATCAGCCTTTTTCTGGTTCGCGATGTTAAGATAGTGGGTGGCAAAAGGGGCGTTATTTCCCGGGCTGGTGAAGCAAATTGCAATCTTAGGATGCAATTTGCATTTGAGGATGCTTGAACGTTTTTGGATGTAGGAAATACTACGTCGACATCGATAGTTGTCTTGGTGTTATGGTCGGTTTCTGTCTGAAAGTAGATTAAGTTTGTTGACTTTGTACTAACTATTAAACACACAGCTAAGGGGACGGCACGATGGTCGTTTGTTGTGATTGCTCTAAAAATATCGGCGCTGGGTACGTGCTGTCAAAGTTCGCTTAGGATGCAGGTGAAATGATAAAGAATGTCTTGATGTGTTTGTTTTTCGTAGCAAACATTACTCTCAGTAACGTCGGCTATGCTGCGCCTGAAAACCCAACGCAGCTGTCACCGTTAGGTAGTCTGACGGAGTTTTCATCTGAGTTTGTCTGGGAGGATCAAGATGATGCGACACAATATCGGTTATATGTGTATGACAGGGCAACAAGAGCACGAGCGCATCTTCTTAACTATGCGAAAGAAGACGTGTGTTTTTCGGGCATTTGCTCTGTGACACCAGACGTCAGTCTGGGCTACGCAAAAAACCACAGGTGGTTTTTAAGAGCACGCAATGATGATGGGTATAGCGCATGGTCTAAAACCTTCTTTAATATTTTGGAGATCGCGCCTGACACGGTGATAACAGAATTGCCAGTCGGCGTTTTAGAAGAAGCTCCATCAACGTTTTCGTGGGGCAACTTATCTAATTCGTCTAAATATCAGGTTCTGGTAAGGGATACATCAGCCAGAGTTAACCTTCTCAATAAGCAATACGCCGTTTCTGATGTCTGTGACGTTGCAAATTGTGCGTTGGAGCTACTTGATCTATCTTTTGCGCCATCGAATAGACACGTTTTCAGGGTGCGTGGGTTTAATACAGGCGGCTGGGGGGCTTGGTCTAATTCAAGCGTTTTCTCAGTTTTGCCGTCTAATAGCTCGCCCTTAGCTTCAGACGATAATGCAATTGTGTTGTCTGGCGAGGCAGTGACGATCGATGTATTAGCAAACGATACTGATTCAGATGGCAATACTAACCCTAGTGAAGTAACAATCACTATAGATGCTGACCATGGCGACGCAGTAGTTCAGCCGAATGGCACAGTCTTGTACAGCCATGACGGTGGTTCAGCGATTAATGATACGTTTAGTTATGTGGTGCTAGATGATGACGGAGAATCTTCCAATACAGCGCAAGTATCGATCGCGATTGAGTCCCCGCCAAATGATGCGCCAACAGCGATGGATGATGTGTTTGCCTTAGTGGCGGGTGAAACGGGCTTTATTGATGTTTTAGTTAATGACGTAGACGATTCTACGGTCACTGATTCCGTCATATCTATCGGCAGCTTACCCGAACATGGTGATGTTGAAGTAGTGAATGGGCAAATTAAATATACCCATGACGGATCAGATGTAGTCGAGTTTCCAACAGACACCTTTACCTACGCAATCACAGACATCGGTGGCCTTGAATCCAATGTGGCGACAGTGACCGTGACAATCGAAGCGGCGCCCGTGGTATTCATGGCAAATGCAGATACAGCCAGTGTCGATGAAAATGGATCAGTCGCAATCGATGTGTTAGCGAATGACACCGGTGAGATAGA
>JAYJMJ010053993.1:0-20556 GCA_036873875.1 Laminaria ephemera | reverse complement strand
ATAGTTAAACTACGTGATGACATTCTACGTGATCAGGTAATACAGATGTCTAACCTATATAGTAGACCATCGGGTATCAGTACTATGAAGCAGTTGGTTGAAGGCGTTATATCCACTATGAATTTCGCGTTACGTTACTACGCTCACGATGCGGTGGCGACTGAGTTACTCAAGGATATACCGGTATACATAGTCGTCCCGGATAAAGAACGTAATACGGTCATGACGTTTGATAAGGGTAGAACCGCAGTAACAATGACGGTTAGCGAAGTGATTTACTACCATATGAATTACGACCTAACCGAGGAAGCGCTCTATGTAGTGTCGCCTGACTTAGTTAAAAGCGAACCGTTATATGTACAGTACCTTCACAATAACCTGAAGTACGTCGCTATACCGGAAACAAGTCTTCGAAACTTCCTTACCCTAGATGACGTGGTCAGGGCGACGCCGTATGAAGGTCATGTACCTTTCACTTTAGTCGCCGACCATGAAGTACATATGTATCTGCAACGAGGGTATGGTAACTTAGTAACCCCTAACATATTAGCGTTACGTGACCCTAAAAAGAACGACTCCGATGCATTAAGCCTGGTGTCGCCTTATATGACTGCAAATGGTGAGGGGTCCGTATGCGGACGACTGTTAGACGTTCTTTTAACGAAGGATGGCTATGTACTTAAACCTAAAGAGGAGCTAGCTAAATCTAGATACTGGCAGGAGGGAGGCGATGCATATGTACCGATAACTGACCGTAACGGAATGCACTTCCTAACATACGAAGTGACCATGGAACATACCCTACAGTCGGTAGCTACAGTCGAGGAACTTAAGGCTAAGGCTAACGATATATGTGGTGTCCGTGCAGGTATGCTAAGACGTAGCTCGCGCAGTGCCAGGTTAGATGTGACTAGAGAGTTACAGGTTGTACTGGAATCAAGTGACCCTCACTATATCTACCATGATATAAAAGAACTGAATGCGATGGTTGAGGAGCTTACGTCTAGTGACGCGAAACCATTAAATGTCTGTATAGTGAAGTTTGGTTCGGACGAATACGCTACCAAGATGGTAGGAAGTGACTTCTTCTTACTACAATGCGACCAGTTAGGGACTCCACTGAATAACTTTATAGATACACTCTATGTGGTAGATGCGAGTAGTCTCTCTAAACAAGCTATATCGGATGTAACCAAACACAAAAACGTTAGGTTAATACGGGGTGTCTATGAACCATCTACATCACCTAAACAGACACGTGAAGTAGGGGCGTGGCATTTTAACAATACCATCATCGATAGCTTCATCGGTGAACTAGAGTCAGGTGTAGTAACCTATATACCTCTAGAGCGTGAATTGGCTATTGCGGAGGTAATGTCATTAATTAATACTAACGACGGTGCTGTTGCACCTATCGTGCTCAGTGCATTAGGGATGGAATACCTAGACTGTCTCGACCTTGACTACCGTAATGTAAACATTGTATTATGTGACGATGCGGATGCGGGTGAAGCAGCGATTGAAATGACTAAGGGTAATATACCTATTATCATGGTAAATCAATAACGTACATAGAAGAGGGCTACGCCCTCCTTCTTTTTTGACCTCTTTTAATTAACAAGGTAATAACAATGAACCATACAGTTATATTTTCATCTATAATAGAAAACACAGGCCTTCATTTTGCAGGTGAAGTGTTTCGTCAATTAATGCTCTCTGAAGACTTTAGTTCCTCTGCACTTACTCACTCGTTTATAACGGCGTGTATGAATACTGAGGAGTCAGGAGTGGAGAACCAAGTACTCGCTCCTGTAGGGCAGGAGGACGAGTTCTGTGTAGGTACGGACCTACTGGAACATGAGGCTCCACGTAACGATGTAATACTTAAGCATCTACGTGAGTTAATAGGATGTGGGTATGAAGGTGAACATCAGGTTTTCTGCTTTGATGACGAGCTGACGACTTATGAGTTAGCCATTGCAATTCGTATCCGGTTCACTATCTTTGACGAATTAAGTACAGAGCTTACATTCTGTATAGATGACATTGAACTAGTAAGTGAGGATGAAGGTACATTGAGTCACACGGGTCAACTGAATGCGATTAAGATAACCACGGATTTCCAGGCAGATCGTATTATCTTCATCGACCGTAACACTCACTAACATATACGAGGGGATACCTTCTTCGGATTATATTAAGGAATATTGGAATGGCAATTATATCTATATCAACAGACTGCGAGTTATGTATACTTAACATAAACGGCACTGACGTTACCTCTATAGGAGACTACCCTAGCGATGAAATGATGACATTACTTGACACCATCGTGAACGGGAAGAAAGCCGCTGACCGTAAAGAGTCATTGCATCCGGATATCATAGAGTCTTTACGTTTTACCGATGAAAGTGAAGACGTCGTCGAACGAAGACATCCTGCGCTTGAGGACATACTAAAATCTACTGACATTAATGATTCGGTAATCGCAGATGAAGATACGCAACGTGTATTAAGCATTCTGCGAACATCCGGTGAACCGGCTATATGCAGTGATGATGATGTAACCGCTGTCATCTACGGTGACTGGTACCTAATTAGAGTAGAGCCCCCGCAACCGTGTGTTACAGAAGGTAGGCTGATAAATAGTACGATATGGTTAATCTGCCGTGATGATAAAATACGTAAACCGCCGCGTATAAATTCAAACATAATAGATGGACTTAATACTCTCCTTGAAAAAGGTGTCAATCTAATCCGTCACTGTAATACGGTATATTAAGGAGGAACGAATATGATGGTATCTAAATTGTTCAAGCGTGCTATGAAGGCTATTGGAGATAAGGCCTCGCGGTACGAGATAGAGAAACCTAGTGATGTGACCGAGTACCTTACCGGTTTAAGTCTAAGGACAACGAGTGATAGACGGGCATTACTATTAATAGATTTAGCCTTGGCGATTAGAAGTGGAGATGTTGATAAAACCGATAGTATCTGTAAATCACTTAATAGCCCCGTAGCTAAAACAAGCATGATTGCTAACTCTATCAAATTGAAGTTTGACCGTTAGGTGAAATAGCGAGTCTTATCTAATTTATTTTATACTGTATTAGAGATATATTATAGGAGATTAGACTCGCTGTCTAGCTCCCCGTTAATTCTGTAATAGGGATTGACGGGCGGATATACAAAAAGAACACAGACAAAGGAACTCGTGAAAAGATACTCGTACCTAAGGGATCTATTTTATATAAGAGAAATATAGTGATACAATAAGTATCACTAATAAGTAGATCAAGATCAAACAGTAGAACACTAAGTAGATCGATCTTTTTATATAAGAATAGATAGAGAAGACATAGATATAAAATTTTGAAACAGGAAGGAACGTATGACACGTAAACGAATACTTGTAATGGGAATGCTGATGTCTGTGGGCTCAATGTTATCGGAGGCAGGCTTTGAAGTAATCGATATGTCTGAAGTAACGGAACTATCTATGTTCCCTGAGACGACGTATCCTTATGAGGAACGGGTTATCCATGACTATAACGCATTAGTAAAACATCGCACCTTACCTATTAGACCGGTGGAACGTAAGCCTCGCTGTTACCTTAAGGTATAACAGATGAGGTATATAATTTAAAAGAGAGGTGTGGCCTCTCTTTTTGTCCGTGTATAAGAAATTATAAGAATACATTATAATAATGGTAAACCAATATTAACATATCTAATTAAGGAATTTAGAAATGCATGACGACTATGATGACGATCTTAATCTTGAAGGAACACTCCTTCATTATGCCTTAGCAACTATAGTGGCGAACACACTCACTGTAAACGTAAGCGAAGTGAGTAATAACGGTTACTATACCGAAGCAGCGAAGTTAAATATAGAAGGTAAGGTAGACAACCCTCCGCACATAGATACTGCTGCGTTAAGTACCGGGCTGGGTAACGTATGTTTTAACTCCATGATATACATTGAGACGATTAACATCGCTATCGCTCGTGGAGTGGGTTCAGAAACGGTAGAAGAAATGAATACGGTTAAGGAAGAAGGGGATGACTTTACCTTCATCGAAGATTTAACGGAACGTCTCTTCTGGGGATGTACCGACCGCGATGCATTCGAACGGTTTGCTAACGAAACTGCCAAGGCAACAAAAACGGACATCGTTACCGCTCGTGCTTTAATCTGTGCGGTGGCCTTAGTCTATAATACAACAATATTACAAGGAATTTAGAAATGCAGAAAGATTACATAGAACAAGTGAACGCTATAATCGATACCCTTCCTGAGTTAAGTGATTATAAACTAATTCACATTGCATTAAGTGAATTACTCGTCCTTCACTATAAGGGAGTGGATGTTAAGTACATTCGTAGTGGTCTCTCAGAGCGCCGTGGCGCTCTTCTCCCGAAATTTGATGACTTACTAAGTATAACGTTTAACTTGAACGATGAGAAGACGACACATCGTTCTCTGCGGGTTAGTATGCAAATTAATAAAGAGATGGATAAGAAGATTGTACATGCTACAGTGCAACGACTATGTAAGATATTCAAATCGGTGAGATACACTGACTGTATTGATGATGTGGTTACTAAGGTAAACCGTTTACATCCAAGTACAATCACCGTAGAAACGGCAAGCGAAGTACACGGTATAATTACCTTACGTTTTAACGTACCTTCTCGTAAGGAGGATATACTTCATCTCACGCTTGGGTATGTTAACATTCCTACCAAATGGGGCGGGAGTGACTACATTGACCTTGCCGAGTTATTTGCATTACCTAAGGACATATTAACGGCCGAACCTAAAGCAGTTGAGGCGCTTACTCCGCTTACCGTATTGAAATACGATAAAGAGACGAACACCATTCACGCACAGCGCTCAGATACACCGGCAGGGCGTCTGTATGACTTCGTGATACGAAAAGATGGACTACCTCAGTACGATGCCTCTGTTATGCATATCCTCGAGTCGTGGCGACCTATGAGTGATAGAGTTATCATCGGTATTGACAAGAACGATTCTTTAGTGACCGTCGAGCGTATGCCGACAGATGAATGGTTACGTCGGGTTCTAACAGGGACGGAGGAGAATAGTAATGCGTGATGAGATATTCGAACTTAATTTAATTGGTGATACGGTTATGGCGGAGAACGTGAAAACGTACTTGACCGATAACCTTGTTAACAACTTAATGGAACTTGGTGAAGTGTTAGGGTATACTACAACGAAACCACAGGACGATTGTTCAGTTGACCGACTCACCTACACGTACTTTGGTAGAGTATTGACTCTAGAACTTACTATATCGGATGTACCCTTCATTACGACCGCGATGATTCAGGGTCTCCCTATGGATGGTACTAGACCGTGGTATATCGTGGATATTCAATCTTCAGCTATGGACTCGCTTGGACCTATTATACAGGAAGAGGACGTGACTGCTCCTGAGTCAGTTGAAGTGGTTACCCTCATTCTTACTTTAGTTCAGTCTTTATTAAGAAACGTGATTACTTACGATAGGGCTGAAGGGATACTCACCGCCATACACGGGACCGAGGCGCTCCCTATACTCAAAGCACAGTACGCTATGTCATTAGACCACATAGCGCGTTTAGATAAGTCTACCGTTACATTAGGACGTGATGTATGAACAACTACCTATTAGATTTAATTATGAATCGTACTACCCCTGACATTATGTTAGATGACGACGCCTACCAGGCTATCGTTGTAGAATACGTAGGGTATTTAAAGTCATTACTTCATGGATTACATAACGGACTGCTAGCGGCGTCTACTGTACCTAGTAATGAGCATTACGGGGTAGACCGTAAGATGGAGGTTCACTCGCACGAGGAGATTAGAAAGACGATACGTGACTTTGAAGGTGTACTTAACATTGAAATCATACGCTGTAATCCTAGCGTATGTTATCAAGTACATATTGACGGGGCGGCGGCTATCAGTCTAATGGTAATGCCTGAATCTTTCGCTAAGTCAATGGATGGAAGTAAGGTTGACTATTCTACTTTCACTCATGGGTTTATGCTTTACACTTACTCTTAAATTTATTTTATACTAACCTTGTGGTATAGTATAGGCATGATATCTCATCTGCTTATATCCCTTCTAGATTAACGTCTATTAGGGAGGTAAGTAGAATGAATGATGCTTAGGGTTGACAGAGCAGAACAGATAGAGAATAAGAGCAGAGAAAGCAGAGAAAGAGAAAAAGGATGAAAGGCTAATTTGCTATATAGAGAAACTATATAGCAAGTAATATAGATCAAGATCAAACAGTAATAGAGGAGAGATAGGGTACAACAAGTACCCTAGAAGAGTAGTAATAACAGTAAACAGTAAACACATAAAAGTTAAGGGAAAATTTCGATGAAAAAGACGATTACGTTAACTACCCAATGCCGTACTATTTGGAGTAAGGTGAAGTCAGTATTTAGAGACTTGTATGTTAATCTGAAGACGTTACATGAGGATGGATTTAAAGGACGGTTAACCTTGACTGAAAAGTATAAGAAAGAGTCTGGGTTGGGTGTCTGTTTGATAGCACGTAGTGATAGAGTGTATATGAGAGTCTGATGGGGACTCTCTTACTTTGTATGCTATGTATTTTTAATTGTAAGGAATAACCATGTATAAACCAGTAATAAGAAAAGATGTTATATTGAAAGGAATGAATGATACCACGGTGATGGAATCTATTCTATTTAATCCTGAAAATGATGGGTTCTTTAGAGAGAGTTCTACGGCACGCCCTATTGATAAACTAAAGTATGTGAACTTCTTACTGAAGGCGTCTATCCGTTGGGGGCGTTGGAGTATTTGGTTTGAAGGCAATGAGGTTGGGTTTATTATGACCGCAGGGCCTGATTGTCGTTTGGTGGGTGGGATTAAGTCTGAGTATCAACGTCGTGGGATATACGGGGCTGCAAGACAGGCTGTAATTAAAGCGATGAATGATGCGGGACAGTTTAGTATTACATCGAGTTACCAAGAAGGTAACATTAAGATGGCAAGACTGAACGAAGGGGTGCCTACTACGCCTGTAAGCGATTCTCTGGTGATTAATCACTTTGACCCTATGCAATCTGTAGCGGTAATGGAATCGCCGGTTGACATCAATCCTACGAAGGTAGTACCTACGTTGTATCATATCAGTTTTGATGACAATCTTCCTAAGACGTTATCGCCTAAATTACCTGATGGGCGTAAAGGTGAACCGTCTAAGTACACAGAGAAGGAGTTAGCGAGAGTATCGTTTGCCCCTTCAGTGGAACTCTGCTTTAGAGCCGTGTATGCTAACGTTAGTAAGTTACTTGAAGGAACTGATGAGAATGAGATTACATTCACCGTATATATGGCTACACCTAAGAGCCTGAGCGGCATTCTGACGCCTGTTCGTCTTCACGATAAACGATTGGTCCATGATGCCTTTATAACGCAAGAGCATGCGTTTGTGAAAGATATAGGGATTAAGAAGATGGGTAAAGTGACATTCATGAATACGTCAGATGACGAAGGGTTACGTTACCTGCCGTTTAATGAAGATGAACCTATTTACCATTCACCGTTGAACATCATTACAAAGAAATAAACGAGGTGAGGGGTACCCCCTCACTTATGCCCGTACTAAATAACAACACCGTGTTAAAATATAAATAAGGAATACTGACTATGAACCAAGAGATAAACGATAAAGTACTAGCGTGGGTGTATACCCCTAACAAGAATGCATCAACGGATACACACTTTCTATTTGAACTGGTTAAATTGGTTATAGATAATAAGGCATCTAAATCAGATGTACTTACGGTAACCGAGAGAATTTTTGATAAAGAAACAGTATCGGCATTAAACACTGTGTTAAGTGGGGTAAGTGATATGTATCTAACACGTGATATATCAGGTGAAGGGCTTATTCCTGAGTCGGCTAATCATGGCGTCAAACAACGCACAATACCTCAGGTTAATCTCGAAGTACTTGCTAATAATACCATGTTTAACTACCGATGGGCTATTAAACAATGCCTACATGCTATTAAGGAATTAACCGATACCGTGAAGGTGGATAGTTTATCTGAGTTAAAAGATAGACTACTTAGCATTGACCATATCGACGATGTGACGGTTACTGCGTTAAAACGAAGCGATGATGTCTATGATGTCATGTTTAAAGGTGAACGTAACACCGCACTAGTTAAACTTACTTTACAGTTTACCACGGCTACTACGTCGGCTGACTTCAAAGGGGTTAACTTAATGTACATTAACCCTAAAGAGTACCATGAGTTCTATAACGACGATACCGAGTAACGTAGGTTAGAGTTTTAACATATACATTACCTTAGTGGTATAAGCAATATACTCTAACCCTTTTATTAGCATTAGGATAAACAATAATGGATCAAGCAAAGACTTACCGAATTACTTCGTTCCTCCAAGAGTCACGAATATTAGTTCTTATGGAACAGGGTCAAGATTTTGGAGAGGAACATGAAATCAAGTTCGGTGATTTCACCGAAGATGATGTATCGCATACGGTCGATGACGAACTCAAGTCCTATCTTGATGTTATCGAAGGTGAACCCTCTGCTAACCTTGCACGCTTTCATACTACCTTAGTCAAAGTAGAAGGTAGTGAAATTAAAATGGTGTCAACCGAAGCAGCCTCCGGTGCATTTAGCTGTGAGTGCTGTAAATAGCCCACCGAATAATAGAGGAGTATATCTCCTCTTCTATTTGAGGTAGATGATGGATGAAGAAATAGAAGATGAACTAAATTTTATAGACTTTGAGCCGAAAGCGATTAATTCAACAGAGGAATTACTAGCTTATTTTGATGAATTACTAAAAGACGCTTTAGCTGCGTTAGCAACTGTAAAAGATGAAGAATTTGACAAGGAGTGGTCGATGACTTATGGAGAGGAAGTCTTATTTACCTTGCCAAAAAAGCAAGTGGCACGCCTATTTTGTATGAATCATTTAGTGCATCATCGGGCTCAATTGGGCGTGTATTTAAGAATATTAGGTGTACCCGTTCCTGCGGTTTATGGACCTTCGGCAGATGATGAAAATGTACTGCTTATCAATCCGTTTTAGAAGCTTAGGTATCGGATATCTCGAAGGTCTAACGATTGCCCACAAGGAATTAGGAGGCTGCTGGTGAGCATTTGTAATGCGCAACCTTTATTTTTCTCGCCTCTGGCGAGTGTTGATGAATAGTATCCTAATTTTTTATGCTCATCTACAACTCGCCAGAGGCGAGAAAAATAGAGGTTGCGCATTACAAATGCTCACCAGCAACTCATTAAAAAGAGGTGGGTAATTGTTAGACCTTCAAGGTACGGTATGTGAAGGATTTTACCAACATACCGTACCTGACGGCACGGGAAAAATGCTTACTATCGTGCTTTCTACCAACATATTGTACCTGACGGCACAAGTACATCAAATTGAAACCACATCTATTCTTTGAATACTTGATTTGAATACTTACAGCACCTATTCAGACAGGAATGTCTAAGCTACGATTACCTTACAAAAAGCTGCTAAAAAGAAAATAGTCGAATACTGTGCAGGAAAATATATAATTCTTTACTAGGTCTTAGCTAAATGATTGTATTTTTGGCGGTGCGTAAATTGTAATTATAATCATTCGAGGGAGGAGTGCCCGATGACCAATGCTAGGTCAACTTGCAACTCATAACTCGCAACTCGCAACGCCCAGCATGGAACAAAAAACGAAAGTCTATCCACATGTCTATGATAAGATGGAAGACTGGCCTATATATTTACAAAGTGAAGATCGAACTGCGTTTGTCAAGCAAGTGACCGAGCAGGCATGGGAGCGTTTATTGAAGCGTCATAAAGAAGGTATTAGCGATGTCATTGCTAAAACAATCTATGATGAACGGATTCGGATAAAAGAAGAACCGTGGAAGGTGGACCCACCTGATGAAAAAGCCTTTTGGAATAAAATCCAAAAACAGCTAGTTAAGCGATCTTTGGATAAAGAAAAGGAAGAAGCGGCGGCTGTTAATAAAGAAATTTTGCATTCGATTGTAGAGCGATATACGGAAGAAATTGTTGGTACTTTTAAAACAAAGACTTTTGAATTTGCTAGAAAATTTACCACCTTCTTCCTGAATCGTTTACTTAATACGGCTGCTAGTCGGAATTTTCGACGTATTTACAGTGCCAAACATAGAGTCTATGAACGACTAAAAGTAGAAGGCGAAGTAGAGAAAGTTAGAAGTTTGAGTAAAAAAGGTACGGTGGTTTTAGTCCCTACCCACTTTAGTAATTTAGATTCCTTATTGGTCGGTTATGCGATGGACCAAATTGCGGGTATTCCCTTCCCTTCGTTTGCCGCAGGACTCAATTTATATAATACAGGATACACGGCTTATTACATGAATCGCTTGGGTTGTTATCGAGTGGATAGGAGAAAGAAAAATGCGATTTACTTAGAAACTTTGAAAACAACTTCTAAATTATCTATTGAACGAGGAGTTAGTAATTTGATTTATGCAGGGGGTACTCGTTCTAGATCGGGTGAATTGGAAACTAAAGTGAAAATGGGTTTATTAGGTACGGCTGTAGAAGCACAGCGGGCCTTATCTGCTAAAGGCGAAGGTGGAAAAGTCTTTGTCGTGCCTTTGATTATCGGCTATCATTTTGTCTTAGAAGCACCGTTTATGATTGATAATCATTTGAGCAAAACGGGTAAGGAACATTATCATCGAACGAAAGATGGGTCTACTAGTCTACGAAAAATATTGAAATTCGGCTGGAATTATTTTTCTCAAAGCTCAGAGATTCGACTATCTTTTGGAAAACCATTAGATGTATTGGGGAATTTCGTGGATGCAGAAGGGAATAGCTATGATCGTTTTAATAAGCAAATTAGCATTGATGATTATTTTCTGACGGATGGAAAAGTGAATAAAGACTTGCAACGAGAAAGAGAATATACTAAGATATTGGGAGATCGCATTATTGAAAGATTTCATAAAGATAATGTTGTTTTATGCAGTCATGCAGTAGCTTTTGTGGTATTTAATTTATTTAAAAAACAACACACTGGTTTAGATTTATATGGCTTACTTCGGTTGCCGCCAGAAGACTATGAATTTGCAATGGAAAGAGTGGAGCAGGCAATGTCTGATTTGGTTGTAGCGTTAAAAGGGCTGGAAGAAAAAGGCGAGATAAAATTATCGGAGCAAATTTCTTGGGAGACGGCTGATTTAGTGAAGGAGGGTATTAAATTTCTAGGTGCTTTTCATGCCCAACAACCGCTAAAAATTAATAAGGCAGGAAATGTGGCTAGTGAATCTTTTAAATTGTTGTTTTATTATCATAATCGCTTGGATCATTACGGGTTGGAAAAAATGGTTAATTGGGGGGCGTTACAAAAAGAATCTGTTGCAGTTAGTTAGTGGAATTATCAAGTTTAATGGTGCAATAAAATATAAAAGACATGATAGAACTTCCATTAGAGTATTGGAATAAATTAGCTCAACAGATAATTTTGACTAGCTCTTTATTGAGTGGGTTTTCTATTACTGTAATTGCTAGTTTACTAGTTTATGAGTCTGATAATAAATATATAATATATATATTTAAATTGGCAACTATAGCTGCTGGTTGTTTTCTTATTAGCATATTTGCAATGACAAAAATTTTGATGATGACGACCGAAGGCTATCCAATTGAAATAAGCGAAAAGAATTTTGCTCTACCCAGATTTATTGGATTCTTTTCTTTTATCTTAGGAATTTTCTCCTTAATCGTTGTTATTTCCCTTGCAGGATGGACTAAATCAAGAAGTGTAGGGATCTTTACGACTATTGTCGGAATATTGTCATTCATTTTAGTATTTGCTATGCTTGTGGATTATGGCACTTGACGAGAAAGGAAATTATTTCCCAATATTGCCTTTCAAAATATACCAAGAAACTTAATTAACAGAGTATTGAATATGAGATTAATTAAAACGATGAATTTCCTATATAATAAAGAGCAAATTACTGTAGGTCAAAAGGGAGGGGATACTTTCAAAGTATTCCCTCTCTTTATGCTACTAGTGTTATTTATATTAGGGGGCAGTGGATTGCTACAAGCGCAAGGCACCCTAAGAGGGAATGTATTCGATGCAGAAACAGGCGAACCAATTTTATACTGCAATATTCAATTAGAAGGGACTGCATTAGGGACAACGACGGATGTTGACGGCTTTTTTACGATTGCCAATATGCCCGCAGGAAACTATCAATTATTGATCTCTTATCTAGGCTATGAAAATTGGACAAAGGAGGTGACAATCAGCGACAATCGGATTGTCTATGAACGGATTAATCTTACAGGCAGCAGCGTACAATTAGGAACAGTAGACGTATCTGCCAGAAAAGAAAAAGCTAGATCAGAGGTTCAAATATCTACTTTGACGCTAACTCCTAAACGAATTACCGCTTTGCCTTCTATTGGCGGAAAAGCAGATATAGCCCAATACTTACCCGTTTTGCCGGGCATCATTTCCACAGGCGATCAGGGAGGGCAATTGTACATTAGAGGAGGCTCACCAGTACAAAATAAAATTTTATTGGATGGAATGACAATCTATAACCCGTTTCATTCTTTAGGTTTCTTTTCTGTTTTTGAAACAGAAACGATTCGCTCGGTAGAGGTGTTGACAGGTGGATTTAATGCAGAATATGGAGGGCGGATTTCTGCTGTAGTAGATTTAAAAACAAGAGAGGGGAATAAGAAACGATTTGGTGGAAGCGTTGCCGCTAATCCTTTTCAAGCTAATGTGCTTTTGGAAGGGCCAATTGTGCCGTTGAATCCAGAAACGGGAACTAGTGTTTCTTTTTTGGTCACTGGTAAACATGCTTATATAGATCAAACCTCTCCTAATTTATATCCTTATGCGACAGATAACGATACGCTAGGCTTGCCTTTTAATTTTACGGATTTATACGGCAAAGTATCTTTGGTCGCAGGGAACGGTAGTAAAGTAGATTTCTTTGGATTTAATTTTAAAGATGCTGTGAACTATGCAGGCTTGGCATCCTTAGATTGGACTACGACGGGGGCAGGACTTCGATTTAGCCTAGTTCCTAATAACTCAAATTCCATCATTGCAGGAAATTTATCTTATTCCGATTATAATGTTGGGCTAGAAGAGTCAGATGATAAACCTCGTACAAGTGGCATTACTAGTTTCACCGCAGGGCTAAATTTTACTTCTTTTGGTAATAATAGTGAGGTGAATTATGGATTTGAAGTCAATGGTTTTCGCACCAATTTTGAATTTATCAATTTCTTGGATTTAAGCATTGAGCAATTTGAAAATACGACAGAAATTGGCGGATTTGTAAAATTTAAGAAAAAGTGGGGGAATTTAATTATTGAGCCAGGTTTGCGTACCCAATTTTATGCAACGCTCAATAAATTTTCTATAGAACCTCGCTTTGGGATGAAGTATAATTTTACCGATGCGATTCGCTTTAAATTGGCAGGTGGATTATATAGTCAAAATCTAATTAGTACGGTCAATGAGCGAGATGTAGTTAATTTATTTGTCGGCTTTTTGTCGGGACCAGATGCAGGTATCTTCAAGCCAGGTACCGAAGAACGAACAGATGATCGGCTACAAAAATCAACTCACATAGTGGCAGGTTTGGAGGTGGATGTAAGCAAAAATGTAGCACTAAATATAGAACCTTATCTAAAAGATTTTACGCAATTAATTAATTTAAATAGAAATAAACTAGAGGCACAAGACGCTGATTATGTGGTAGAGACGGGGGAAGCTTATGGTATTGATTTTTCTTTAAAATATGAGACAGGGTCTACTTATTTATGGGCTACTTATTCCTTAGGATATGTTAATCGAGATGACGGAGATCAAGTCTATCCTACCATTTTTGATAGGCGGCATAATGTGAATTTATTAGGCACCTATTCTTTTGGTGCTGACCAATCGTGGGAAGCAAGTGCTCGTTGGAATATGGGCTCAGGATTTCCTTTTACTCGCACGCAAGGTTTTTATAGTTTTTATCCTTTTGAGGAAGGCATCAGCACTAATGTATTAGAAGACAATGCAGATTTAGGAATTATCTTTGATGAAGAACGCAATGCAGGTCGTTTGCCGTACTATCATCGTTTGGATGTCTCTATTAAAAAAACGATTACTTTTTCTAAATACGCCGAACTAGAAGCGGTTGCAAGTGTTACCAATGCTTATGATCGAGATAATATATTTTATTTTGATCGAGTATTATATGAAAGGGTCGATCAATTGCCTATCTTGCCGAGTCTTGGACTGACATTTAGGTTTTAAATGTAGAGCAGAGAAGTGAGAGTAGAGAACAGAGACTATCCCAGGCGTAAGCTCAATGCTCATGCCTTGAGCTTACGTGGGATAGTCTCTGTTCTCTACTCTCTGTTCTCGCCTCTCAATACACAAACATGATAGCATTAGGAAAATTTTCTACTTTAATTGCCAATAGACGAATGGATCAGGGCATTTATTTAAGAGACGAAGAGGAAGACGAGGTTTTATTACCCAATAAATACATTCCAGCTGATTTGGAATTAGAGCAGGAAATTAGCGTTTTTGTTTATACAGATTCAGAAGATCGCTTGATCGCTACGAACTTGCAGCCTAAAATATTATTGCATCATTTTGCCTGCTTACAAGTAGTGGATGTGAATAATATTGGAGCGTTTTTGGATTGGGGCTTAGAGAAACATTTATTAGTGCCTTTTTCGGAGCAGAAACAAACCATGCAAGCAGGAGAGTGGCACATTGTTTATTTGTATTGTGATGACAATTCTGACCGACTAGTCGCTTCCGCTAAATGGCATAAATTTGTGCAACAAGAAATTTTGACGGTGGAAGTAGGAGAGGAGGTCAATTTATTAGTAGCACATCCTAGTGATTTAGGTCGAAATGTCATTATTAATAATATCCATGCGGGACTGATCTTCAGCAATGAATTGTTTCAGGAATTAAAGATGGGAGATCGGTTAAAAGGCTATATAAAGAATATTCGAGAAGACCAGAAAATAGATGTTATTTTAGATAAACCGGGCTATAAAAATGTGATTGAACCCAATGCTAAAAAGTTAGTGGAGACCTTACAGGCAGCTAATAATTACCTAGAATTGACTGACAAGAGTGATCCTGCCTTAATTAAACATCGTTTAGGAATGAGTAAAAAGGCTTTTAAGAGAGCGATTGGTGCTTTATACAAGCAACGTTTGATACGATTGGAAAAGGACGGAATCTATTTAAAATAAAAAAACAATGCAACGATATAACGATAAAACAGTGCAACAATTAATGCAGTGTCAAAAAGATAAATTTAGTATTCCTGAAGATATTAGCTATTTGAACTGTTCTTATATGTCTCCGCAGATGAAAAAATTGGAGGAATTAGGAATAGAGGTGATTCGCAAACAAGGACAGCCTTTTAAATATAGTATTAAAGATTTTTTTGAACCCGTAGCTCAGCTAAAAACGGCTTTTTCGAATTTGATTGAAGCAGATGACCCAGAGCGAATTGCTATTATTCCTTCGGCTTCTTATGGATTAGCGACGGTGGCGAATAATTTGAATTTAGAAAAGGGAGATGAAATATTAATAGTAGATGAACAATTTCCAAGTAATGTTTATCCTTGGTTAAATGTAGCCAATAGGGCAGGGGCAACCGTAAAAGTAATTGAGCCACCCAAGTCTTTAAAAAATAAAGGAAAGAATTGGAATAAATTGATTCTAAAAGCAATCAATGACCAAACTAAAATGATTGCCATTGGACATGTACATTGGATAGATGGTACTTTATTTGACTTGGAAGCGATTCGTCGAAAAACTTGGGATCATAATGCACTGTTGGTGATTGATGGGACGCAATCAGTTGGGGCATTGCCGTTCTCTGTAAAAGACATTCAACCAGATGCTTTAATCTGTGCAGGTTATAAGTTTTTAATGGGTCCTTATTCCTTAGGAGTGGCTTATTATGGCTCTTATTTCGATGGAGGAGAACCGATAGAAGAAAATTGGCTCAATCGCTTGAATAGTGATGATTTTAACCGATTAGTAGACTACCAACCGTTTTATCGCCCTAAAGCCAATCGCTATTCTGTGGGCGAGCAAAGTAATTTTATTTTAGTCCCTTTATTAGTAGCAGCTATCGAGCAATTGCTAGAATGGGGCGTACCGAATATTCAGTCCTATTGCCAAGCAATTACGACAAATGCTATTCAGCAAATGCGATCAATGGATTTGTTTATTGAACAAGAGGCTTATAGAAGTAGCCATCTCTTTGGCGTTCAATTGGATAATCGCTTTGATTTAGATTTACTGAAGCAGCAATTAGAAAAGGAAAAGGTCTTAGTTTCTTTTCGGGGGAATGCTTTGCGAGTAGGGCCGAATGTGTATAATGAAGAGGCAGATTTGCTTAAATTAGTAGCTTGTTTGAAGGAGGCTTTTAAGTAAGATTAAACTGCTTTGGTAGAATCTCTCTCTAAAACTATTGAGCATCTCTAATACTTTATCAAGGGGTTTAAAGGCCGTAAGTTTTTTGTGGTCAGGATTGTCTAAAAACAAATCGGTACAACTACCTTGAGCCTGACAGTAGATTATTTCTGTTTTTTTGATGAAGAGGATACCATTTGTTGCATTGTTGGCGCTAGTTGACGGATGGGTGTTTTCTAAATGCATTGTTCTCTAATTTTTGTAATTCTACTACATAATAACGTTATTTAGAACAATTGATTGTTTTGTATACTTTCGGTGGTTAATAAGAATAGTTATAGCGATGCTAAAGGCTGATTTTAGCAGGTGAACTATAATTTTATACCTTCAAAACTATCTTCAAGCTATCTCCTATCATAGTATATTAAAACTATCCATAAGCTCCCCTTTTCTACTTCTAGAAACAGGAAGAACCACCTCATTATCCATAGTAACAGCATTCTTGGGTGCGCCATCATATTTTACAACATGCACTAAATTAACAGCAAAAGATTGGTGAATTCTAATAAATTGATTGCTACCAAGCGTCTCTACTACTTTATTGAGGGGTTTAGAAATGGTAAGTTTTTTGGGCGTAGGATCATCTAAAAACAGATAGGTATAACTGCCCTGAGCTTGACAGTAGATTATATCTATCTCTTTAATAAATAGAATGCCACTCGTTGTGTTGACGGCTATAGTTGGCTGATTGATTGTCTCTATTGGCATTGTTTACGGTTTTTTGTAGCTATATGTATTCTATTAATGGTATTTCAAGCTACCTTGTCTTATAATTGTTGATTTTGTAAACCCTTAAAAAGAAAGTAAAATTAGAGATACTTTAGTAAGGATACTGATAAATGGAATAGATTGATATTACTCTTCCAAAAGAGCGTACCTCTTTAAGGAAAAATCTGAGGCTAAATCAGTCTTGTTATTGAATTTGATTGACTTTGTTAATAAGTGATTGTTTCAAATACAATCCAGTAATATCAGAGAATTTAAAATAGTGTGGAGCAAAATTACTATTACTTTTCAGATAATGGGAAAATAACGACAAGTTTATCTAAAATAATTACCGACTATTGTACTTTTCTAGCAGGTGAAAAAGTGCTTAAAAGTGCTAAGTGCTAATAGATATATGTGAACATTTCCTTTAGAGTGTTGAAAAGGTTTTGAATATTATCTTCAGTAGTTAGTAAAAAAGTGTATTGTTATGATTTGCGAATCCTAAATCACCTTAAAATAGTCCATAAATGCTTCTTTGCGAGCTCTTGAAACAGAGAGAGTAGTGCCATTACTCATTGTAATGCAATTCTGTGGGATACCCTTATATTGCTTAATATATTGTAAATTGGCAGCAAAGGATTGGTGAATTCTAATAATGCCCCTACTATTAAGTGCAGCAACGACTGCATTGAGTGGTTTAGAAATAATAAGTTTTTTATTATTAGGCTGTGTGAGGTAGATATAGGTATAACTTCCTTGTGCTTGGCAATACATTATTTCTTCTTCTCTAAGAAAAACAGTGCCTGTAGTGGTATTAATGGCAATTCTTGAGTGGTTTGAATTTTCTTGAGGCATGGTGTTTGTCTTTTTTGTTTGTAAGAATAGATTTGTTCAAAAATTAGGACAAGTTTATCTAAAGTCCAGAAAGTAGTTGATTCTTTTTTAAGTGTACTTGCACTTGAAGAAGACGAAATATCAACCAAGTAGATAAATTTATTGCAAGTAGAAAAGTATTTTAACTATACATTTTTGTTATCAATAAACAAGTTTACAAGTTTAGTGTGTACTAATCTATACTATTAAAATCTAAAACGCTGCAAATAAAAATTTTAGGGAGCACTAAAAAAAGCTGATTTTTCTTCTTTTGGAGGCCTATTTTTTCTTGTTCAATTACTTTTTTTGAAAAAAAAAAGAAAAATTTATCAAAAAAGTATTTTTTTAAAGTGTTAGCAGCAAAATAGTTATAGTATTGTTTGTAAACTATCCTTTTCCATTGATTTTCAGGTATCTACGAGTAAATTAATTTATGAAACAATTTGTATTAATATTATAAATATTTAAAATAATCTACCTAGTAGATAGTTGTAAAACCGTTAAAAACGTAGAAAATGCGTTTTTTTTTAAGAAATGTTTTGTTTTAATTGATTTAAGCTAATACATTTGCCCCGATTTATTCAAAAGCACTAAAATTATTCTTAAATGAACAAAGGTGATTTAATCAGTAAGGTAGCAGAGTCTGCTGACCTTACAAAAGCGCAAGCAACTGAAGCAGTTAATTGCGTACTTGATTCTGTTAGAGATTCTCTTAAAGACGGAGAAAAAGCGGCTCTATTGGGCTTTGGAACATTCTCTGTTACTCACAAACCAGAACGTCAAGGTAGAAATCCTCGAACAGGAGAGGCTATGACTATCAAAGCTAAGAACGTTATTAAGTTCAAAGCAGGTAAAGAGTTAGCAGCATCTGTTAACTAATTTACTTGAACTGAATTATTAAAAGGCAGGTAGGAAGAGTAGAAGTGCTTTTACTTCAAGTAATCAACCTCTTACGGTTGGTACTACGAAGTAAATGATGCACTTGCTCTATTCTTACGCTAGAAAATAAAGGGCAAACACCTATATGGTAGTTTGTCTTTTTTATTTTTTTTGGGAATGTACCAAGCTAGTTGAGTAATTCAATCAATTGGTTTGGTATGTGTCCATTTTTTCGTTGATCCTAATTCTTTTGTCGTTCCTACTCTGGCAAAGCCAGATAGCAACTTTCTACAGACCTACCGTACCTAACGGCACAAGCACATCAAGTTAGAGCTACATCCAAGAACTCGCCCCTAATTATTAAATTCCTAATAATTTACACCGTCACTTTTTCAGTAATTTTTTCAAATTTTATAGTCTATTACCAATTATATTTGTTAGGTCGTAATTCCTCCCTTCTATATACTCAGGAGTTTCAGGAAGAGAGTAGGACACAAATACCTGCTCTCTATATAATAGAATCTTTGGTTAAGATAACTTCCCCATATAGTTAGATCAAGCAAGCAAATGATTCTACAATAGAATGGTATTCATTTTGAAACACTATATCATTATTATTTTGTGCTCATTACTAAGTAGCAAATTAAAAAGTGTTTCAAATAACAGTTATTCCACATATAGCTGTATTCCCCATACAGTTAGTAAGTTTCAATAGGGCAGTAATGTCTTAACGCCTGAATAATTTACATTATTTATGAAAAATATATTTACATTTTTTTTGCTCCTCATTATTGGACTAATGCCTCAAAGTGTTTTTGCATTGGAGGACGTAGCTGCTGATGATAATTTTGAATTGAGATTTACTACTACGAAAGATTGTGATAACAATACCTATTGCGCTACTCTTCAAATAAAAGCAGAATCAGATACTTTTAAAATAGGTATTTCTTCTATTTATGTAACTTATAATGCTGCTGCACTAACTTATAAGTCCTATAAATCGCATCATTTTGATGGCTCTGATTTTTGTGATGGTAATGCTTTGGCCGCACAATTTGGACTGCCTTCTGTACCCGAAGTGAGTGCTTGGGGAGCTCATGCTTATGATAGTACCTCCGTTCCCGGGATTTTCAATCTAACTATAGAAATTCCACAAGGTTTGAATTCTTGTCCAATTATTGGGGAGGAGTGGATTGATATTGGTACACTGTGTCTTGATGTCACAGATGCTACCCAAACTGCTAATCTGGAATTTGGTTTAGCGAATACTAATTTTAATAGAAATCTTCCTAATGATGGCACACAAGCAATCGGGAAAGGTACACTTTTAGCTAATGATGAATCATTGGCTTGTGTTGCTTGCCAAGCAGCAGGCACGGCGTGTGATGATGGGAATGCTTCGACCAAAGAGGATGTAGAGGATGGCAATTGTAATTGTGCAGGAACCGCTTGTGCAGATGCAGGCACGGCGTGCGATGATTGGAATGCCTCGACCAAGGAGGATGTAGAAGAT
>JAYJMJ010053887.1:0-20561 GCA_036873875.1 Laminaria ephemera | reverse complement strand
CCCCGCCTCCTCCACCCCCCCCTCCCCCAAGCTTCCGCCGCCTTCCCCTGCCCTAACAATTGCCCCTCGCCCCCCGAACCCCAGTCGCTTTGCACACTGCACGCCGCCACGTGAACTTGGGCACACGCCGGGGCCAACGAGGCACGGTAGGGTGTTTTCGTACCATCGTGTCTACAATCGACGCCACTGACGGAACAACGTATAGGATCACGGTTCTAGCTCACTACGGTGACAGATCACAAGGAGTGCGGCCTCCTCTTTCCTAACGTTAGCGAGCGTCACCACCCGCTTGCGCGTTCCGGCACCAATGAGCAACGCCGACAATGTATAATACGGCGAAAAATTGCGGTCCGCCTGATGAGCAGCTCCATATGGCGCGAGAATGGAGTTTGTGAGCAGGATGCCCCGCTCGTTTTGTCGTCTGCGGAGTAAGAGCGTCCTATTATGGAAGTAGAATTGTCCGAAGGCGCCTCCTCAACTGTCAGCACTGCCGCGTGTCGTAAGCCACGGTTAAGGACACGTAGACGATACTCTGACGAAGCCCGATATAGATATCGCTGAGCCGCGGATCAGGGGACCGGATGCCCACAACAGTAAGGCCGGCACCCCTCACCAGGGATGATGGTGCCTCGAGGTTATAGCTTAACTTTCGCGAGCACGGCGTCGATATGTGTGACAATCGCTTGATGTATCACTCCTATTCCTGTTCAGGGGGTCGGGGGCGATACACTCGAAGGATCCAGAGGCGGTGTTCTTCCAAAGTCAAAGTTCTAAAACGATTAAACTCCGGTGATGTACTCTGACCCACGACAGTAACGATATTCTGAGGCTAGCACTTGCCAGTTGAAGAACATCATGACCATCGCTTGGATCCTCATTAAATATATAGACCGATATACATCGCGGCATTCCCACCGTGATCGACGTTGGGTTTGGCCAAGACAGGGATGCTGGAACAACTGGTCGAATACGTAACAGGATCTATGTATCTGTCCGTTTTACCGTGCTGCCTCCAAAAAATCGGAGACTGTCTAACATGCCCGAAGTGGTTTGGCCCTTTGCCAAGGGAATTATACAGCGTGAACGTGCCGACACCTTGCAGAGGTAGCTAGTGATGTTATACGGGCTGTCAAACTCTCACGGTTAACCGAGCGTGACTGTCATATCTGTCGGGGAATCAAATCAGCGTTGTGCAGAGATTGTCTAATACACTGTAGTGGAGTAGTCTAACCCGTCGATCTAGGCCGAAATTTAGCAATCGTGTGATTTGAGGTCTAGAGGGCACAGAGGTGCATATGCGCTAGACCAACGACAGTGTGGGTCTACCCATCACTGAGGTCGACACATGAGCGTATTAAATTGGGAAACTTGTGGGTTCATATGGCGTTGGTACAGACATGCTCCGTGTTCCCAACATGGTAGCACGGAAGATGCACGCCCCCCGCTTTTACCGTGGCATACGGCACGGGGCTCGCTTATCTCCGTTTATATCGCCAGTCAGTGTCCTCCGATGACAACGTCGCCCATAGAATTCTGGCGTTGATACACACTAGTGTCTCCTACGGTGAAGAGGAAGAACATACGGTATCCCTATCATAGGAGGGGCGGGATCATACGAGTGTTGATGTTGATGGTTGGTATAGATTCCATCGTCCCTGTACAGAATGAGGCAACAGCGATACTGATTTCGTTGTACCATGCACGGTAGGGTAGTACACTTACAACATACGCACAGTAGTCGTCGCAATGAGCCAAATCACAACGAATGTACTCCTTCTGCCTAGGCGTCCAAGAAGCACGTCTAGTCATGCTAAATCATGTAGCGAAGTCGAAACACACGCTTGAAGTGTGGGACACAGGGAGGGGGACTCCGTGAGAGTGACAATTTTCCAATGTTTGGGGTCGGCGTTTGCAAAGTAGTATCACACGAGTATTGAACTGATTGCCCCCGGACCGATTAAGTACCCCTCAGCTAATGCGAGCTCCACACCTGATCTAAATGACCTCCTACTGGTTTTTTCGCTTTCTTCTATAGAGGAAACACAGGGTCAAGTCTTGCCTACGCATTGATCTACACATACGTGAAGGGTAAGGATGAAGTCCCCGTTCCTGGTGGTGTTGGCTTGTATAGCCCTACAACATCTACTTGCCCACTCAGCCACAGTGACTGGGTGGTCTCGTGGGTAGTACTATATAATCAACAAAATATATACTTCAGAGCTCGTCGAACCTCGCCGACATCCTAGCACGTGACTGAGTGGTCTAGTTGATAGTGCTACATAACCATTAGGTCGTAGCTAGACGAGAAAATGGAGGTGGAAACGTTGGTTGTGCATTAATGATCTGTCAGGTGTACACGGATACCTACAAGAGACACATGCTATGCCTGAAGGTAGGAACGTACGTTTGCTCTTTGAGTGTCCCAAGCAGAGCTGTAGCTTGACACAAATCTGCGCTTTACAGTTTATGTCTTCGTGACACGCGACCTAGCCTACTGCGCCAACTTACGTACGTGCATTAACGTAGCTATTTCGTGGCGTGTACAAGTACTACATATATTCTACCCCAAGCGTGGCATCAATGGCTTGCCATGGACTTCTGAAAATCATATTCAGCCTTCCCTGCTACCTGCCTGGCCCATATTCCTGCTTCGTAAAATATCACCAAGGAGCAGCGCACTCTCGCACGGCAAAACACAAGAACATTTCCGTGTTACAGCAGACGCACGATATACGTTCAACGCTCGTCAGACGGGGAAATATCCCATGGGCTAGGTATATACTTGTGATATTGGGAAACATATAAACGGGATTCCGAATATATTGTGTTTGTCATTGGGGAAGCTCGTCATACAGAAGCCGTCTGGCCCAAGAATGTCACCTACAACGAAGCACGCATCAAGATCACTCTGTCGTCCACACTTCTATCAATTACCAACGTCAGATCACTGCGTATCCACTACTTCAGTATTAGTCGACTGTGACCAGTACAACCTAAACGGGCTTCTCCAATTGCAACGCGGGCGGTCCACAGAATCAAAGTCGGGCCGTCTAACTTCTATCCCTCCATGCATTGAGGTGCTTTTCATTGTGCCTGCAGATATAGGCGCACTCGCATTGCCTGTTAGTCGCAAGTTGGAGGTTCTCAAGGACCTTTGTTTTCCAAGTCAGCAGATGAAAGTCATCCAGATACTTCAGCATGATTTGACGAGCACTGCCATGCAGCGACCTGCGATTCATGTGGTGAATACGGAGTGGAGGGACAAGAATACAACAACAGCGGACGTGATCATACTCACCATGCTTATGCAGAACAACAAATGGCGCTCTGGCTACAAGCCTCTTCGGTTAAACACTTTTCCGCAAACATTGCAAACAACACAAACCTAGCGCGCGCACCGGGCTGTAATTGGGTATGCACGTTTCGACCGGTAAACATGATCGTGAGAAAGGAAAGCAATACATTGTGCCTGAAAGCCTGTCGCAAATGGACCTAGGGTCGGCCATAAATTAATACATAAATATCGCATGTCGTCGATGAAATGAACTAACGAACTGAAATTTGCGAACTCGAGAGTAGACAGTGCCTCACATCGCTTCCACCTCGTCCGCCAACCGGCAGGGTTCCTTGCCGTCCTCTGAGTTGGTACTTGTGGGCCTGAGGCGAGGGACGACCGACGTGCAGCCATTGATACGTGGAACCAAATTCATTGTTCAGGTGCTAAGGAAACCGTGTGTGCACACATGTCCTTTTCGACAGCATCTTAAACATTGTCTTCGAACGCGTCAGGTGACCTCTCGGAATATAAATTGTTCGACTAGAAGCGTCATCAAACAAACGATGATGACGTCAACAAGGATCGCGACGCGTCGGCTACAGGTTCGGGATATGTACCTTTCAACCTTAAGGACGGCATCAAAATCGGTTTTGAGTATGCCCAGCAGTTCCTGGTGCTCCGACAGCGTCAGACCAGGAATGAGGGGTCCCACCCCTACGGCTGACGCTCCTGCATGGATGAACACGTTCACGATCTCGAGGGTCAGCTTGATCACAGGCATCCACTTCGTCACGGCTTCCTGCATCAAAGAAAAACACTAATGAGAGTTAACAATATACCTCAATTGATTTTGAGATTCCCTTCTATGTGTGGATGGTACGATAAAAACAAGCGCGACACATTGTTAAATGGTAGATTGAGAAAAATTACTATAATAAATCTTCACAGCATCGCTTTAACAACGAGACAAAATGTTGATTCCTTCGGAGTCCTCGGTGGAAAACTGTCACGCCGCACACGAGGATCCCTAAATATTTAAACGTCTACCGACACGTTTCGTTCGATTGAAAATGGTGGATTCGTCCACCAAGAACCACACCATCGACGGGGAAAAAACAAAACACGCCTAGATTCAGGCGCAACGCTCACCTTAGGGATCTTGACGTCGATCGGAAGCGACATTTCTCGACTTCCAACAAGTTCGAACACCGTCCGCTCGTTCCCTTCCGTCCTTGATACAGCGTTTCGGAGGTCGTCGAAAACCATGCTGCATAAGAAGTACAGGTCCATGTGCTTGTGGAACACGTTAAATCTTCTTAGCTTTTTTCTGAACCCCGCGGCCTTGATGACCTCTCGAGGTACCAAGAAGAATGCGTTGGGGCAACGCCCAGCCTCTTGCTCGATGCGAATGGCAGAAGTCGCTTGATCGATCTAAGGACAAAACGAGAGATCAAATCAAGTGCCGAGCGGTATTTGATATTGCCAAAACTCATGTGAGTATGATGAACAGGGTGGTTTGTAAGCATGTGCTTGTTTGATGTATCATAGATGAAGTGTGGCGTGATCTTAGTCTACCTCAGAATAGTTCAGCTACCGGAACTAGTAGTCGACGGCCGGACTGTGGTATTCATGTGTAACGCCCGAAGAGATGAGAGATAAACCCAGCGCGGCGCATTCAAAGCCCGTAGTTGATGGATTAGGTACTAACACTTCTGACAAGGTGCGTGGTTGTAAGCCGCATCGACCAGACCTTGTCGATCAGCCGTTGATTGGGGTCAACCAAAATCCTCAGAGATATGAGCAATTTGTCGATGCGCCTGTCGTAGTCTTTCATGATGGTGTGGCCTAGGCAGAGAACCTTGTCCACGTCTTGAATCGCGTACAACAGTGTGACAGTCGCGGCATCAGAAGAGCGCTCTTCAAGTGGAGACCCATCTGTGGGCACGAAGCGCTGAGGTATGGAAGGGATAATAAAAATCGTTAGCACATTTCCGATGTTCGCCGCATCTGTATGTGACTCCTGGAATGGAATGACGGCTCCAGTGATGTTGGTTGTTGGTTGAACTGTGACGTGTTTACTAAGCATGAACTCAAGATGAAAGCAGAAGAACCGTTGGTAAGCAACATCCCTGCTCACATTTGGTTGACTATCTTCACGTCAGATGGAGTTGAGGTCCCTGTTCGGGGTAGCGCCGGTTGCCACAATAGTGCCGGCATTTTTGGGTTGGCACATACCAGAGCTGCTGAGGGACCGCTCTTACTGTATTATACAGACTACAGGAGCAATAGTGCCACTATTAACCCCTACTACACGTTCGTATAAAATACCGGGTACGGTACGAGATATGAGCTGTTATGAAGACAACAACACATTCGCTTCGAACAACGCGTTCCTCGTCCGATGGTCTTGGAATCGCGACGACTTTAGGTTGCACGTTTTTTGAGAACCTTGTAAGAAAATTAATATTTCAGTATTGTTATTTATTTTATTTAATTGCTTGCAATGTCCGTATTTTCAAGAACCTTGTAAGAACAAACAAGATTCAATGTTTTTTCTTTATTTTTGTTGCTTACAAAGTGTGTAAAGCATCAGCCCCACGCCCTAACAACGCTTCCGTATCCAGGCCGTGTACTGCGTGCTCGTCTTGCTCATAACCTCCAAATACCTCCACAAGCACACCATCAAATAAAAGTAAATGGCGAAAGGGATACAATACGAATCCTCGGTAGACGACCACAAGAGTCGTCAAAATAATCAACGCTGTCCTCGGTACATTTACCGTTGTGAAACTCCCGTAGGATCCCACGGGATACGGGATGACCCCGTGATCTCGGTGCAGTTCGAAAATCTCGTTCCCGTCCAAGCTGATCCCGTGGAAAAAATCGCGATCCCGATCCCGCCCCGTGAAATGTTTGAAATTCCGATCCCGTGCAAACTAGCCCCGAGAAATTTAGGCAAAATTGAAGATTACACCGCATAGGGAACCGAAAGCGGAGTAACCTGTAGATTATTTGTGTACGAGAGAAGTGTTTGGGGTTATTGTTCCATGATCTTGTAGTAAAAAATTACACAACTGGTGGTGATCACTGCTTGGAGACGTTTGTGTAGCTAAGCAGGCCCACGTTAAAGAGCGAGGAATGGTACCGAGTAAGCCGCGTGATCAAAGCAGTGAGGGATAGTAGCTGGCCAGCACCCAAGAAAAAGGCCAGACTGTGTTATTGCTGTGCGAGCTTGCGGGGGAGCCTGAGAAGCGAGCCGGACGCCTCTCCAAGAAGGTGAAGATGCTGAGGATCGCGGCTACTGGTATGTTCGTCGGGATTTGTGTACAGTCGTGGTCCCGTGTTCGTGCGGTACCCTTTAGTGCGGGACCCCAGTTTAGTGCGGAAAAATTGCTTGTCACGACCTCGTCCTAGAGAGTAATCCAATATCCCGTGATAGCGCGCCGTCCCACGTTAGTGCGGTTGTTGTTTTCTAGGAAGGCACCGCACTAATGAGGGACCACGACTGTATACACATCAGTGTATACCCGACCCGACACGTGCTATGATAGAGGTGAATGATATCATCGTTTTTCTGAGACTCATCACTTGAGGAGCTCTGAACCTCACCCGCAAAATGATTCCGAGTAAACTGAAAGTGCAACCAGATGAATAAACCCGTGGCTTAGGTACACAAAAAATCAGATTGAAAACAAATACCATTCCGGCGATTTTGGGTTAAGGAGCGGCGGCATTTAGAAAGAAAAAGTTAAAAACTTGCTACCTCTATCGTAGCACGCGTCCGGTACAAAAGTCCCTTTGTGGTCAGGGGCGACAGGACGTGTTGGTTTGCTATCGTTCTTCCTGACATGCTCGAACTGATAGGTGTCGGTTGGCACGGCAGCGACACACGGCGACGGGGAGCTGACACACTTTTGCCCTATCAATGTGTGGATGGTATGCCGTCCCCTTCGCGATGGCGGCCACCGGCTGGCCCCAGTCTTGCCCGTGACAACAGAAAGGAAAACAGGAAAAAAATCGACAGACTGTAGAGATGAACAACAGCAAAAAACAACCACAGAGGTAATTGTGACGTGAGCGTTGTCATACGTGTAGCCTTGAAGTAGTCGTATAAACGGCTGCTGTACTGCTGTGCTGTGAATGTTGGAGTGTCAGACGCTACGTACACAACACGTGAGTGTCGTGATATAGTCCTAGGGTACTCGTATATACGGCTGACGTATTGCTGTGTAGTACGGAGATTCTAACGCTGTCTACAAACACAGCAGGTAGTACAACATCGACAGCAGTTGCACGGGGTTGGGTGCATCGCCACAATACACCCCAATTTTCGACGCGAGGGCTATTCGCTTTTGACTATTCAACATTGACGGTTTCGTGTCGTTTCGGGTTATTGGCATATTCTTAGGTATTTGAATCTTAACTTCTGTGGTTGTATGCTGCTGGGAGATTAATGCTATAAGCGTGAAACAAATATCTCGACTCATAGTCAAGAGCTATTGAACAGTCTAGAGTCTGGTACCGACTTAGCCCATGACTGATGCAGTGGAAGATCTTACGGCCAAGGTGTTGGAGCAGGGTCTCGCACTCCAAAAATTTGTGCAAGCAGCTGGTGACGCGGAAAAGCGTCAGAAATCAGCACACGTAGAGTTGATATAGATACGATTGATCAATTGCTCACGCGTACAAACGAGAACGAGGCGGGGTGGGAGTAAGTCAGGGAGCAGCAGCTGCTACCTACGGAAGTTGCATCAGAGGGGGATGCTGCAACGCCATTGTCGGAACGCTCCGATCGTGGCAGCGGGGGCCGAGAGGGTGGACGTGGTTCTGCGGAAGCTGAAAGCGGGGGGGCTCGGTTTGGCTGGAAAGGACAAGAGAGGGGCATTGCCCCGCACGGAAAGTCCTCCCTCACACACGGTGGTCTGCGTAGCAGCAATTTTTTACATATTTTTGGGACCGTTTTTGATGACGATTAGTACGTAGAGGTCGGGGTTGGGGCCAATGGGAACGACAAAGAGGCCCTGACGGCCCAGGGAGCATCGGAGGCAGCAGATGTCATGGGCGCTTCTGTCTCATGCTTTATAGTCTATTGCCGATAGTGCTAGATTCCACCAGTATATCGTGGACTGGTATAATACGAAGACTAACAGCTGAACAACACGGAATAAGTGTCGACGATAGCACTCTGTGCTCGTACGCATGCTTTTTCTATCCCCGCCTGTTTTTAAGTACTCACTCGAGATTTGGGGCAAGGTTACTGTCGAAACAGTAGAGGTAGACCGAGGCGTGGTCGGGATCGGTCTAGAAGAGGAAAGGAGGGGAGAAATCGCAGCAAAAACGTCTTACCGGCAAAACGCTCGATTCGGTAACATGTTGGCGCTGCAAGGCTACAGGTCACTATACCGACGCCTGCACCGCAAAAGATCCGCGACAGGTGCGGCGGCTGCGAACACCATATCAGCGTGTGGGCATCGCCGGTAAACAAAGAAGCAGGATCAACACAGGAGGCAGTGCTTGCAATTGCGGGGGTTCATAGATCCGAAGACGATGACCTTGAGATGTCAGCGTTTTAATAGAAGAAAACGTCCTGTGGTGGTAGGCTAACAGCGGGCACTCCCGCCGTGCATAGCGGCGGCGGGGGGCACGACATGTAATTGGCGTGCGCATCCCACTTCAAGGGGTCGGTTGTGGCAGGAGCAGACGCGGGAGTATTTGCCTGCACATTTTGCGAACAGTCGCATTGCCGTCGCCAGGCCGTGTGCACACGGCCGTCCGTATGGAACGGCAGGGGAAAGTCGCGCAGCATATCTGCGTACATTCTGCTGCGGAGGGATACGCGGTGGAGATGGCGGACGTGGGGTATCGTGAGCTGTCTGCAGTAGTATCAGAAACGAGGGGAAACGTCTGCATGGCAACAAGCCGCGCGGCATTGCCGTGTGCAGTCCACGGTAGCAGCAGTAACAGTAGCAGAGGGAGATCGTGGAACTTGCAGACAGGAGTATATCGCCTGCTGGAACTTCGATTTCGGTAACTATTTCGCAGGGCGGGGAGATTCGTCTGAACACTTACGTTTTTGTTGGTGTCGTAATCATGATGAGGTTTTTTGTTTTTCTTGCGATGGAAACTGCTGTTCGGTCGAAATAAATTGAAAAATGGTACTGATCGTACGATTTTGCAGTATATCGTTCGCGACGGGAGCTGGAATTTCTGGACGATGTGATCGTTTGTTCCGGAAAGTAGTGTAAATGGTTGATCATTAATGGTAAGCCCTCCACCCTAGTAGTTAGTTGAATAAGTGTGTTTTCACGTTCAAATCAAACAGTCTTGTAAACTCAACGCGGTTCGTGGCGTCTGGTATGGACAGGACCAGAAGGTGACTGGTCTGACTGAAATATACATTTTCGTTTTCTTTTTTATAATCAAATACCAGTACAAAATACACTAAAGCTGTGAGATGTACGATTTCGTCGCAACTCATCTATGCAAGCTGTGTGTGATACTCCGATCGCGCGTGTTACGGGTTATGTATGTAATCATGAAGGATATGGGTTGGCGATTCCTCTTCGTGCTATTAACCACCAGGGTGAACAGTGTGATACGAAGACGTCGGTGTTAATCAAGCTATGCGCGGAAACCATAAACTTCTTAGAGGGGGACAAAATCTGACTGCTATAGGACGCAAAAATACTTCTGAGAGGGGGACAAAGTCTGACTGCTATCGGACGCAAAACGTTCTTTTTGTGGTATTTGTGGTTGCTGATTAGTTTGATTTTGCAGGTGTCCTTTGTTTGTGTCAACTGTACGTCGATACTGGTTGCAGAATAAGGGGGGGGTATGCGTATTCATGATTGGCTATTCTAGTATTGTTTGAGAAAGATGAATTATCTTGAATATTTGATTGATTCGCAAGCAAGTGGTTTCGCGTTTTCTTTTCATTTTTTGCTTGTGCGATAAAACGGGGTGGTTTTGCGGATGATCGAAGAGCTTTTGTAGCTGGGAAGGCTTAGCCGTTTTTGTGCTTGCATTTATGACAGGACAGCAGCAGGAGAACATTTATTCGATAAACAGAAGAGCTAGTGAGTAGATCAGAACAACAAAGGGAGTGCTTTCGGTTTTGGGTTGTATCACAAGCGATCAACTACTGTTTCCGGATTTTTGTTGCGCCTGTTATATTATATCATGTGAAAATGGATTTATGCTATCTCGATTTACCATCGCGATTTGTGTATCTATGGCAGGAGTAGGGGGCAAAAGAAAACGTTTGTCCGGGGGAACGGGGATTCTCGCGATCTCTGGCATTTGTACTTTTTGTCTTAGTTTTGTCTCTTTGTCACGGCTACTGCTGTATTTTCTTTTGCGAATACAATAGTTTTGTATGGGTGAGATTTGTGAGAGGTTGTTGCTCGTTACGACGGGTTTCGTCTCACTATCGTCGTTGATTTAAGTCGTTAAGTTGTGTTCTATGTTCCTGGTTCGTCACAGTCACGTGAAGAGCCGGGAAGATGTTACTTTAGATGTCATATACTCCCTGTATGTTCCGTGACGTCGAAGACGTTGTGGATCTCCCGTAGTTGTCGCGTTCCGGTCGGATGCCCATGTTAGTGTTGTTCGTGAAGTAATGTCCTATCATGCAGTAGCCGGTCGCTGAGTGGTGTTCCTTTCATATCTTACCGGGTGTTTGACAACTGAACAGCGCTCTTCTCGATAATTGATACATAAAAAGAAACCCTTTGCACACACCTTGTATTTTTTTATAAGACGTGGTCCAGATATTGCTCGGTAAAACAGCGGAATCGGGTTATCGGGCAGTGCACTCGGTTTTTACTACCGCTCATGATTCCACCTCAGACGCTACCGGCGTGCGTTGGTCCAATTTTGCGCTTGATGCCCAAACCCATGCCAGGAAGGTGACGTGGTGAGATAAAATGAATTGTGAGCGTACTGCACGATATACCCTATTGTTGTAGAGCTGTTGGTTCTTGTGTCGGACAAACCCGTTATTTTTTAGATGGGCAGTTTCCGGTATTTGAGTTTTAGTACACAAAGAATCTAGCGTTTCACTCTTGGACTCTGCGCCGGTCGTCTCCGGTTGTCTCGAAACTATTTATGTCATTTTCGCGAAATAATTTCCCAGGTACCTCCTGCGTGCCTTTTCTCTCTTTCTTTCTTTCTAACCATTGTTTTTTTTCCCTTTTTATAAAAAATTAAAAGTGCACTACAGCTGTGAGATCAAGGATTTCGTCGAATTCTTTGAAGGCTGTGTGTGATACTCCGATCGCGCGTGTTACGGGACGTGTACGTCCTTATGAAGGATTATAGGTCGGCGACTCCCTATAGTCCTAGTTTGCACCAGGGTCAACAGTGTGATACGAATACGTCGTTCATTGTAATTAAACTGTGCACGGAAACTATCAACTTTTTTGTAGAGAGGGACATAATCTGACGGCTATGGAACGCAAAATCTGACGGCTGTGGAACGCACCAGCTTTATATATGTATGTAGTGTTACTACCGGGGAGGGGACGGGGTGGGGGGGGTGTAGGTAGAGTTTAGATCGCATAAGGAGATTACTGGAATCAGGTGGGTTAAGGCACTTTTTTAGACCGCACAATGAATAGTCTACTGCCCGTATGGTCGGATGGGACCTAAGGAGATGACGGGGATCGGGCACGTGGTGGTGTTTTACGTTCACGTTCGTTTTTGTTTTTCCTTCAATGTTTTCTTCCTTGAAAGTTGGCTGGTATTGCTGGCTTGCTTATGTTCCGCTTTCGTCTCCATTGCGTTTGACATTGCTTGGCCAAGATAACTTCACTATGAATAGCTGTGTTTGCGATGCTTATCTCTGTCTTGTTATAGGTTGAGACCGCAGAGCTTGTCTCTCTAGGAGGAGGCATCGGAAGGGACACTGGTTTTGCTAGATGTAGATCTTTGTATGTTCTTTACATTAAACTGATGTTTCGCCAATCTACACCCAGCACTGTTCGTTAGCTCGTGACTACGGGTCGAGGTAGATGTTTCAGGCATATAGCATTGGTCTTACAGCATGGAGGTCAGATGGAGAGTGCACCCACGATGCGCCGTCATCGCCGCATACAACCACAGAAGGCAACATTCAAATACCAAAAAATATGTTAACAACCCGAAACGACACGTAACCGTCAATGTTGAATGTCGGCGTCCCCGATGGTGCAGTGGGTTAAACTCGTAACCACTAAGGTCAATGTCGCGACTTCGAGCCCCCCCGAGTGCATACTGGTACTCGTAGGGATTTTTTCTTGTGCTAAAAATTGAGTTGCGGAAAGCGCGAGAGCGTGAGTTTAGCAAACTTCAATGAAAATCGACTAGCGTCGGGAATGTTGAACCCTCTGCCCGATAAAAAAAGAAGGCACGCACCGGGGGGAGAAGTGACGACACATGTGACCACGGCTTGTCCAGAAGCTGGAAAGTAAAAATGTGAGAAAAAAAAATAGAAGTCAAATACGAACACCCTCCCGGCTCTTCACGTGACTGTAACGAATCAAGATTGTAAAACACAACTCCATGGCTTACATCAACAGCAGTAGTGACAGGAAACCCGTCCTAACGAGCAAAAACGACTCACAAATCACCCACATACAAAACTATTGTAATCACAAAAGAAATGGCAGTAGCCGCGCCATAAAAATAAAAACTAAAGCTAAAAGTATAAATGACAGAGAACGCCAGGAACCCCAATCCCCCGGACAAAATTTCATTGTGCCCTCTACTCCAGCCATAGATACACAGATCGCGACGGTAAAACGATATATTAACAGCATGATGTGGAAACCATATCCCGAGAACCAACACGCCTACCTATATAGTAGAAACCCCAGCTCCTCCCCGAGGTCTTTTGTGGGAGGCTTCCCTTGGATGTGTCGGGAGATTGTCATGTCCAATATCTGGCCATCGAGTCATCGACACCGCATCCGCCCGTCGGATCCTGCGAGGAACCTCTACCGCCTGGCTAATTCGCCGCAGCGGGATTCTGGATAACCCCGCTGGATTGTCCCATTGTCCCGAGAGCCGAGGGGGCGACGACATCTGCTCGCCACCCCCTCTCACTTCTCTATAACCCCGCTGGATTGTCCCATTGTAACGAGAGCCGAGGGGGCGACGACATCTGCTCGCCACCCCCTCTCACTTCTTCTTATCTCGCTTCTTCCCTTTGGCCTGTCATCAGACACTCGTCTGAGCTTCTTGTCACACCACTCAGCCGTCGTAGTTCAACAATGAGAACACTCTTCTATCACAGAGAGGCGTGGGTTCACGACCCACCGGCGGTCTCGAACTAGGAATCTTAATGAATCCTTTTTCGAATGATAGAATTTAGGGTTACAGTAGATCGCTTGTGATACAACCCAAAACCGAAAGCACTCCCTTTTTGGTTCTGATCTACTCACTAGCTCACCTGTTAATCGAATAAATAATGCTCTCTTGCTGCTGTGCTGTCACAACTGCAAGCACAAAACAGTCTAAGCCCTTCCAGCCAAAACATATCTTCGATCATCCGTAAAACCACCCCATCTTATCGCAAAATAAAAAAATGAAAATGCGAAACAACTTGCTTGCGAAATATTCAAATCCTCAAACTTTTTCATATTTATCAAACAAAACTATTACGGGGGAACATAATAATCAGGACCAAAAATTGTTAGTAAAAACAGTGGAATATATAGGTTTTTGTGTTCATCGTGGGTCCTGATTACTATGGTCCTCCGTAATAGTGGTAAAATTACCAATCATGAAGGCGCATACTGTCGGTCGCCCCGGTGGTCAAAGTGGTTAGCCTCGAAGACTACTAAGGTTGGAGTCCCGGGTTCGAATCTCGGTATGGAGGTTTCTTTTTCTGAAACACCAACTACCGAGAGCGCTTTGTAGCGTGGGTAAGCACAATTCGATGCGAGTCGACGAGGGAATAAAGTGCTGAATTCTTCTCGTGATAAAAAAATGAAGGCGCGCACCATAGTGGGGAGGGGGGAGAAGAGCCTGCTAAGTGACCCCGGATCTGAGTTACGACTACAAGGGAGGGAGAAGGAGAAAGTAAAAGTGCGAAGATAATAGATGGGATGAGCCACCCCCCCCCCTTATTATGTAACCACTATCGACATACGGTAAACACAAACAAAGGGTACCTGCAAGATCAACCAAGTCAGTAACCACCAATACCTGAAAAAGAAAAATGAAGAGAAAAAGAAAATGCATGTTTCAGTCCGACCAGTCACCTTCTGGTCCTTCGCATACCAGACGCCGCGAAGCGCGTTGGGTTTACAAGCCTGTTCGATTTGAACAAAAATACACTTATTATTCAACTACCAGGGCAGAGGGCTGCCATTCAAGATCAATCCAAACGATACATCTCCAACCATTCACGACTTTTCGGAACGAACGATCACATCATCCAGAAATTCCAGCTCCCGTCGCAAACGACATACTGCAAAATAGTACCATCAACAACAAAATATATTTAATATCGACCGAACAGCAGTTTTATATCGCAAGAAAAACATTAATTAACAGCATCCCTACGACACCCGCAAAAACAAAAGAGTACAGACGAATCTCCCCGCCCCGCGAAGTAGTTACCGGAATCAAAGTTCCAGCAGGCGATATACTCCTGCTGCTCTCTTCACGATCTCCCGCTGCTGCTGTTGCTGCTGCTACCGTTGACTGCACGCGGCAATGCCGCGCGACTTGTGGCCACGCAGGCGCTTCCCCTCGTTTTTGATACTGCTGCAGACAGCTCACGATACCCTACGTCCGCTATCTCCACCGCTTATCCCTCCGCAGCAGAGTACACGCAGACATGATGCGCAACTTTCCCCTGTCGTTCCATACGGACGGCCTGGTGCACACGGCATGGCGACGGCCATGCGACTTTTCGCGTAATGTGCAGACATGTAATCACACGTTTGCTCCTGCCACAACCGACCCCATGAAGTGGAATGCGTACGATATTAACATGTCGTTCTCCCCCCCGCCGCTACAAACGGCGGGCGTGCCCGCGGTTAGCTTAACACCACAAACCTTAGTCTCAATTAAAAAAGATGACATCTCCAGGTCATCGTTTTCGGGTACAGGAACCTCCACCATTGCAAGCACTGCCTCCCGTGGTGATCCTGCTTCCTTGTCTACTGGCGTTGAGCACACGCTGCTGTGGTGTTCCCGAGCGCCGCACTTGTCGAATATCCTTGTGGCGAAGGCGTCGCTATAGAGGCCTGTAGCCTTGCAGCGCCAACATGTCACCTTGTGAAGCGTTTTGTCGGCTCCACCGTTTCTTTCTGCGTTTTCCCCCCTTCTTTCATCTTCCAGACCGATGCCGACCAGTCTTCGGTCTGCCTCTACTGTATCTATAGTAAACCTGGCCCAAATCTAGAGTTAGTACTCAAGAGCAGGCGGGCTTGCACAAAGAAAGCATGAGTACGAATAAGGAGTCATATTGTCCACACTCAATCCCGCGCTGTTCGACGTTATTAGGTTGTGTCATATCTCGTAAACAGTACTCGACAACAGGCAGGGCGGAGACAAAGCATGGATACAGCGTGCTACCATCCACACTAATTTCCGCGTTTTTCAGCTGTTAGTCTTCGTATCATACCAGTCCGCGATATAGTCGTGGAATCTAGTACTATCAGCATTAGACTATATAGCTTGAGACAGCAACACCCATGCCATCAGCTGCCTCCGATGATCCCTGGACCATGAGGGCCTCTTTGTCGTTCCCATTGGCCCCAACCCCTAACCTCTACGTACTAATCGCCATAAAAAAAAGTCCCAAAAACATGTAAAAATTGCTGCTACCCAGACCGCCTTATGAGAGAGAGGACTCCCCGTGCGGGGCAAGGCCCCCCTCTTGTCCTCTCCAGCCAAACTGAGCCCCCCCGGCTTCAGCTTCCGCAGGACCCCGTCCACCCTCCCGGTCCCCGCTGCCACCATCGGAGCGTTCCGACAGTGGCGTTGCATCATCCCCCTCTGCTGCAACTTCGGTAGGCAGCAACTGCTGCCCCCTGCCGGACTCCCACCTCGCGTCGCTCTCCTTTGTACGCGTGAGCAATAAATACATCACATCTATCAACTCTGTGTGTGCTGATTTCTGACGCTCTTCTGTGTCGCCAGCTGCTTGCTACATTTCTTGGAGAGCGAGACCCTGCTCCAGCACGTTGGCCCTAAGAGCTTCCGCTGCAGCATCAGCCATGGGCGAAGTCGGCACCCGACTCTAGAGTGTTCGATAGCTCGTGACAATTTGTCGAGATAGATGTTTTGGAGAGCGAGACACTGCTCCAACACCTTGGCCCTAAGAGCTTCCGCTGCAACATCAGCCATGGGCGAGGTCGGCACCAGACTCTAGAGTGTTCGATAGCTCGTGACAATTTGTCGAGATAGATGTTTCAGGCTACTAGCACTAATTAGTCTCATAGCAGGGAGGTCAGATGGAGAGTGTTCCCACGATGCGTCATCATCGCCGCACACAGCCACAGAAGTCAACGTTCAAATAGTAAGAATATGCCTATAACCCAAAACGACAACCCGAAACGACATGTAATCGTCAATGTTGAATAGTCAAATACCAACAAGGGTGTCCGTGCCGATGCCTCCTCCGATAGATAGACAAGCTCTGTGGTCACAAACTACAAAACCGATATACACTTCGCAAATACACAGTAAGGTCGTGGATGTGAGGCAATGCAATGTCAGACGCAATGGATGCGCAAGCGGAACATATGCAAGCCAGGACACCAAACCTGCAAGAAAGAGAGAAAACGAAGAAAACGAAGAAAAACAAAACACAACAAAAAATAAACATATGAAAGGAAAGAGTGAAAAACGAACGCAGGGGAGGAGGAAAGAGGTAGTCAGGGAACAAGACATTGAGTGAAAATAAAAACACGGCAAGCCAAAACAAAAAACATGTGAGCCAAAACCGACAGCCTGCAGCCTGCAGCAAAGAAAATAGCACCACCCAACCGGCGTCGGGGGCAGCACCCATACTGAGAGAAAATGATTTCGTGCCCGCAGTTTACTGATTGGTCAATTTTTGTAGGTTGGATTTTTTTATTGGTGGAAAATCCTTGGTCGACATTTGTCGTCACCCGGAATCGTGACGTCACTTTTTGGAAAAAAGTAAATATTTGGTAAATTGGCCGTGGGTGATAACGTCAGTCTAATTATTTTTCTAATAATTGACCGGATAGTTTTATTCGGGGCACGTTTTATGTCGTCAATTTTTTATCAAAGAGGGAAAAATAGAAGAATGAACGAAATATATGGAGTTTGGGGGATATAAGGAAATATAGGGGACATGTCGATAGACTCTGAAATAATGCTTTCCATACTAATATCAAGTTAAAAAAAATCATTTTTTTTGGTTATGAAAGTTCATAACATTCTAAGAATTTTCTTTTTTCGGTGGCGCTAAGTTTTTGGCCCGTCTTAGGTCCAGTTTGGGGTCAGGGTTAGGGTTAGGGTTACGGTTGGGTTGGGTCTACGCCCGTACCTTGATCCCGCCAGAATTTGTTTCCATGCTCACAAACGCGAACAGCCTACCGCCCCAAAGATCCGCGCGGCCACTTTGTTAGGCAAGCTCCGGGCCCTTCCCTCTCGTCACACCGAACGATACAATCTGCGAGTCATCCAGCCGAGCCTGCGACACGGCGCTACGGACGCAACAGGTGGCCTCTACTACATTCAAGCACTCTCCCGGTCAGACCTCGAGCTTGAAAGACTCCGGCTTCGGGGCTACAGGCTGCGTGCCGTGCTGCTGTGCTGCTGTGAAAGCTGCAGAAAAAAACGTTTTTTTTTGTCAATAACTGATACACCTGTGTTGCATCGCCCACAAAAAATATTTTCTTTGTCCAATTATACAATCAATCCAACAACTGGAAGCACCTCTACTTCCTATTTTTTCTTTACCGACATTTCATAATTCTTCCCTAGCTTAAAGCTTTCACATTGATCCAAAATTTGGCAAGGCGGATATGGGCTCCTTGGTGCACTCCGGTGAGGGTGGCAAAGCGGCAGCAGTTTCCGTGACCTGCATTGATGTGGACCTCGGCGCTGAAGTTTGAAAATGTGGTTCCAGGCGGTTGAAATTCATCGTTTTTGAGCTATTTGGGCCGCATTTTTGTATCTCTGACGCAAAATCATGCGCAGTGTGCTCGTACAAATCCAGACTGCGAACGTGTGCAGCAGTACAGCAGTACTCTATAATCCTATTAATATACAGAGGTTTTGTTCGTATGTTGTATTTTTTAGCACATTTCTCAAGCCAACTGTGACAGCTGTTGTTTTGATCCAAAATTTGGCAAGGCGGAAATGACATGCCCGCCTATGTTAGAGCACACGGGGAGAATCCTGGCCGGTTCCGTGCCCTGTATCCTATCGGACCTCGGCCGGCCGTGAAGGCAGGCGGCGCAATTGCCTGAACCGTTTCTACGTAGCTGCTTCTGGAAGCAACGAGGCCCGATTTCTCGACTTCTACGGAGTTAACCGCCTAGCTAGTGGCATACAAGGCTACACCATGACTGACTTGAGCTCCGCCGCGAGTGCTGTGCTGTTTGATTGAGTGTCGCAGTGTGGAGCACAACGAAAAACCAACGAGTGACCAACAAACGGCTTGGGAGGGGCTGATTTAGAAATATCCCGGTTTCAATAATGTTCGCGTTATTTGATTTTATCTCATTTTTCGTTTTGTAGGCGATGCAACACAGGTGGATAATGTGTGCTCTAGCTGATGAGCTGTTCGAGTACCCCATCCCCTACTATATAAAAAACAAAACACGCAACATTTGTTTCTGCAAATCCCACTCGCAACGGACCCGTGGGAACAAACAGACGGTAGCACACCCCTGGCCGGACGTGTGCAATCCACAGGCCACCAACAAGACGATACACACCTTGCAACCGTGCACTAGATATACACCGGCAGTATCTCGAAGGTATGGCATTTTGCATCCACGCCTTGGGATAGACGGGCGCAAAGCCTGTTCGGGTTCTATAGCAGAAGACACCATATCTTAGCCCCAACAAATGCAGGCACGAACTGCTTAGCCTCTGGCGGCGGCCGTCATGATGCTGCTACGTCGAGTGAATGCGATACCGCAATCCGGTACCCGGCCTGGTGTTGACTGTTGCAACAGCAGTGAGACGGCCTGTAGGCTGCCTGAACGAGATGGTTCCAGTTCGGTGCACGACGTTTACCTACCTCAATTTGAGTTGTTTTTCATCAAATTTTCAAATTTCTATGAAGGATTATGACATGAAATAACGTCGCGCACGCAAGTACCACACGTATCATAGCATGGAATGTGTAAGTACGCTCGTCTAATACAGGTGCGCGTAACTCGTTCATATACTACTCGAACACCAACCGACATACACATAATAAGCAACCGCCAACATCCAGACACATACATACAAGGCGCGCGATTCTTGACGGGTAACAATCAACTCCAGATCGAACCCTCACTCGCTCACAATTATTTACCAGTTTGATCTTCACACGATGACCCTTTCACCCGAATTATGAATCATGATATATTTTGATAGGGCCCATTAATAGGGCGGTATGTGACGGTAGCCCCACTTCGTCGTTGCCCCAGGGTAAATATTGCAGGACAGCCCTATGAAAACGTGTGCGCCAGGCCGTATAATCTGGCAGCCGATGCGGGTAAGCACACACTTTTCTTGAGTTGACACCGTATACATGCTTCGAGATCGGCGACAACCCACATACCCAACCGAGTGGAGCATATATATCCCCACGATTCACCTGTACACGTCTCCACACACCCCTGTATCTGCTTGGCTCATACCAGGTACTGGTACTACGTATCATAGATTGGCGAGAAATTTGAAGCGCGGACAGAGCGTGGCTGCTAGACGGCTCGCGATAATTACATATTATTTCTCGCCTATGTGGCCGGTGAGTGCAGTCGGGAGGGCTTCTAGTTGTTGTGCATTCCTATTGGATGGTGGTTATGGTCTGTGCGATACCGATAATTACATCACCTCGAACAGCGGTGTTTGCTCATCCTCGTACTACCCTGGTTTGCTGTTCTTTCGAATTAAGATGAAAGAGGCCGACGACTTGTCAGCATGGGGGAAGAGCGTCTGCCAAGGAGAGTGATGTTTGGGGAACTGGTTGGGGGTGAGGGCTACTCCGGGGGGCAGGAGAAGGACTGGATGGTGCGCCTGAAAGAAGATATGACAGAATTCGGCATGAAGTTCGAAGGGTGGCGAAAGGATGCACAGAAGGCCGGCAAATGGT
>JAYJMJ010053789.1:0-20569 GCA_036873875.1 Laminaria ephemera | reverse complement strand
GCTTAAAAACATCCAAATACAAATTAGATAGTTTGGGTTTTGACACTTAAATGTCAAAACCCAAACTATCTAATTTCTATTTCGAAGTTTTTAAGCCAATAAAAATGGGTAAATTCTTTTAACAATAACTTTTGCTTCATTTTCTCCATTTTTATAACCTTTCAAAGTTAATATACCTTCAATAATTAAATGATCTTGAACTTTATAATACTTTAAAAAATCATTTCGATATTCACCCCAAAGTAGAAGTGTTAACTCACTCCTAGAATCTTTTTGTCGAACAACGGGAAATTGAACTTTTATTTCGATGGTTTCGTATTCTTTATAAATCAAATGTGTAGGTTTTCCTATTATTCTTACAACAAAAATAGCATGGTTCATACTTTAAATATTAAATAATAGAAGTTTGGTTTTTCTTTATTTGGCCCACGTTTAATCTTTCTAAAAGATTAAGCATCATTTCAAAATATTCTCGAAAATAAAAATCTAATTCTAATATTTCTTTTCGATTAATCTTTAATACATCATAGGTATAATTAATCGAAGATGTAAAGTTCTGAGTATTGTTTATAACTTCAATAAATGCTAAACGATCACTAATTTTAAGGCTCCATTCAAAAAAGCCAGTTATTTGTCTGAAAAGTTTAAATAATAACACAGGAACTCGTTGAGTTTTTGCTTGTTGACCTGACAATTTTTCACATAATTCAATAATTTCGTCTGCTTTCCAAGCTTGCGAACTTCCAGTCGCAAATATTTTATTTTTGGTTTCTTTAATAGATAGACTTTTTATACAAAAAAAAGCAGCATCTTGAGTGTCAATATAAGAAATTGTTGGAGATTCTAAAGTAATAATGATAGGCTTTTGTTCCAAAATAGGTATAGCATATTGGTATATCAATCCTTGGAAAAATCCAGCATATTTAAAAATAGTGAAAGGTATTTTTGAACTTTCGATAAATTTTTCGATTCTATACTTCATTTGCATTAAAGTTATATAAGGATATTTTTCTGAATTTAAAATCGATAGAAATATGAAACGTTTTAATTGAATATATTTTGCTAATTCTATAACAATTAATTTCCCGTACCAATCTACATGGATTAACTCACTATTATCTTCGGATTTAGTAGTTGAAGCATCAATTATTGCTGTAACACCCTGAAAAGAAAAAGGTAAAGTTTCCGGTATTGTTAAATCACCATAAACTAGCTCAGCACCCCATTCTTTTAAAAAATTGGCCGCTTTTTTATTCCGTACAATACAACGTACTTGAAAACCATTCTCTAAAGCTTTTCTAACGATTTGTCGACCTAAAGTTCCAGTTCCTCCAAGAATAAGTAGTGTCATAATTATATAGTTTTTTATTTTTTTAAGACTTGTGTCAGATATATACGATAAAGTTATCCTATGATAATACTTTACTATATTAATTTATATAAATTCAAATTTTAAATATACTTTTTTTTTATTTTAATATATGATTGTAATATAGAATTATCAATTAGAACAAAACACAATTAAAATTAAATTATTGTCTAAGCTAGAAATTTTTTTTTATAAAATGAAATGAGGTTGCTAATATACCTCAGACCAATTACTAATTTGAGGTTTATCTAACTTAGAGATCAAAAAATATTTACAATACAATAGTTACTAAGAAAATTGTCAATAAAAACAGGTAAAAAGGATTAAAAAATGGTTTTTTGGGATAATTTACTCCGTTACCCTAGATTTTTTATATCTTCAATGATTGGTTTAATTTTGGTACTGCTAAATCCTATTATTATGCAATTAAAAAAGTTTAATGATAAAAAAGTAATTTATATTTTCTTAATTAGTTTTTTGATTACTCTATTTTGGATTTTAAAAGAAATGCTTAATGTTGAGTAAAGTATTGTACCCACCTTATTTTATTTTTATATTTAGGATAATTAATTTATGATAACTAGACACTTTTTCAATTTAATACCCTATCATGGTAATAAATTCAAGACAAAAGAAGAAATAGAAGAGCAAAAAAAATTAAAAGTGCAAGAAGCAATAAGGGCGCAAAAAGAAAGAAATAAGAAGAAGGAGGAAGGTCAAACTACTTATTATATGTCAGCAAGTCCATCTCGTAACACAACTACAACCTATTCTTCAAACTTTGTATATGAAAGATATACTTCCATAAGGGGAGAGTTAGGACGCGAAGAAAGATTGAGAAGAAGAGAAGAAAAAGTTCAGGAAAGTTTTAATCCAAAAATGGATAAAAAACCGAATAAAAGAAAAAAAAGGCTCTTTAAAAATATTCGCGAAATTGATCAAGATAAATTATATTTACAAACAGGGGCATTTGCTCTTTTTGATACATTAGTCCGTAGTGGTATACATTCAGTTTTTGGTTATCCTGGAGGAGCGATACTACCCATTTATGATGAATTATTTTTTTGGGAAGAAAAAAAATTTATTAAACATTATCTTGTGAGGCATGAACAAGCAGCAACACATGCTGCAGATGGGTTTAGTCGCTCGAGTGGACAAGTAGGGGTTTGTTTTGCAACATCAGGCCCAGGTGCAACAAATTTGGTTACTGGAATTGCTACGGCTTATCTAGATTCAATTCCTATGATAGTGATAACTGGTCAAGTTGGCAGTCAGTTTCTTGGGACTGATGCGTTTCAGGAAACTGATATTTATGGTATAACTTTATCACTAGTTAAACATTCATATGTTGTTTTGGAAGCAAGATTTTTATCTCAAATTCTTGCAGAAGCAATCTATGTTTCGCAAAACGGAAGACCAGGTCCAGTTTTAATTGATATACCTAAGAATGTAGGTTTAGAAAAAATAAAAAGATTTACTCCTTGTTATAACACAACTGTCCATAAGGTTTTAGGTTGGCGTTATAAAGTAAAGAATCAACTAGACAAAATAAGAATGGCTTTACATAAACTTTCCCTATCGTCACAACCTCTATTATATGTTGGGGGTGGTGTGTTAAGTTCTGGAGCTACTAAAGAATTAGCACAATTGGCTTATTCTTATAAAATTCCTGTAACTACAACATTAACAGGTAAAGGAGCTTTTAATGAAAGAAATCGATTATCTTTAGGTATGCTAGGGATGCATGGAACTGTGACCGCGAATTTTTCTATATCAAAGTGCGATTTATTAATAGCAGTTGGGGCTAGATTCGACGATAGAGTTACTGGAAAATTACAAGATTTTGCTTGTAATGCTTTTATTATTCATATTGATGTGGATGAAGCAGAAATTGGGAAAAATAAGAATGTTGGTATTGGGATCGTCGGCGACATTAAAAAGATTTTACAAAAAATTTTGTTATTAATGGGTCGACCAGAACATTATTGGCTAGAAAAGCCTCTTAGTGAGGAATTTGAAGAATGGGTTTTCCAAACAAATAAATGGAAATATAAATTTCCCTTATTACCCGTTCCTGGTGACTATTCACCATTACCTAAAACTGTTGACGATGTTTTATTACCACAGACAGTGATTAGAACAATAACAGAAATTAGACCTTATGCAATAATCACTACAGATGTTGGGCAACATCAAATGTGGGCTGCCCAATATACAAAATGTAGACGTCGTAAATGGTTATCTAGTGCTGGTCTAGGTACAATGGGATTTGGTCTGCCTGCGGCTATAGGAGCTGCCATTGCTTACCCAAAAGAAGACATTGTTTGTATTACAGGTGATTCAAGTTTTCAAATGAATTTGCAGGAATTAGGTACAATCTCTAAGTATAACCTACGAATAAAAATTGTTATAATTAATAACCATTGGCAAGGAATGGTACGTCAATGGCAAGAAACTTTTTATGATAGTAGATATTCACATTCAAATATGGCAGAAGGAGCACCTAAATTTGATATTCTGGCTAACGCTTATGGTATAAAAAGTTTTTATACAGAACGCCAATCAGAAATATGGCCTACCTTAAGGGACTCTTTAGAGGGCCTAGATCCAGTTTTAATTGAATGTAATGTTTTGGAAGATGAAAACTGTTATCCTATGGTGGAACCTTCTAAATCCAATAGTGAAATGTCTTTATCTAGAAAACTTTCTACAACAAAAGAAGGATTGGTAATAGATAAAGAGAAAGAGAAAGAGAAAGAGAAAAAGGAAGAGGAAGAGGAATTAGAGAAAGATAAAAATTAAATTTATCTTTCTCAAAATTTTAAACCAGTCTTGAGTAATACTCAATAACTAACATATCATTAATTTTAAATTTCAGGTCTTTACGTTGAATTAAATTTAGAATTTTTCCAGTCAATAATTTTGAGTCAAATTCTAAATGACTATTATTATCATTAGGATTAAAATTTTCCCCTTTATCTAAAGTAGATTTAATTAATGCAATTGTTTTTGGTTTCTTTGAAAAAGTAATAATATCATTTGGTTGACATTGGAAGCTCGGGATATTTACCCTTTTTTTATTTATCATGACATGGCCATGATTAACAAATTGTCTTGCTGCTGGTATTGTTGGAGCTAATCCTAAACGAAAAATAATATTATCTAATCGCATCTCTAAAAGTTGCATTAATAAAAAGCCGGTTAAACCTTTTCTTCTTCTTGCTTCTTTAACGTATCTTAATAATTGAGACTCAGTTATACCATAGTTATAACGTAATTTTTGTTTCTCATTTAATCTGATTTTATAGGGTGAGTCTTTCGATTTTTTTTGTTCCTTTGAATCTTGTTTTATAACTACTTTTCTTGTTAAACCAGGTAAATCACCTAATCTATTAATAATTTTTAAGCGTGGTCCTCTATAACGTACCATTTTAATAAAATTAATAATTTTAAATTAAGAATTAATTTACTAATAAACTTAAAAGAAGATTGAAATCGGTTAATAATTTAGTAAAATAAGAATAAAATCAAAAATTGTTTGTTGCAATATAAGATAGTACAATACTGTAGTATCTTATAGAGGGCTTGTAGCTCAGTGGACTAGAGCGCGTGGCTACGAACCACGGTGTCGGGGGTTCGAATCCCTCCTAGCTCATATAATATATTGTTTTTGGGGTATAGCCAAGTGGTAAGGCAGTGGACTTTGACTCCGCCATTCGTAGGTTCGAATCCTCCTACCCCAGTTTTAAATCATTTTTAAGTTTTGTAAAATTTTGGTAGATTTAATTACCTGTAAAGTACCCACTTTGTTAGATCTACTTAAATAAAAGCCAATAAAAGAGATTTTATATCGAGGTTCTAACCTTTTAGCTATAACTTTAGATAATACATCTTGGTTTTTTTTTTTTAAATCTACCCTATTAATGTTTACATATACCTGTTTTTCATTTTCTTGGGTATTTATTTTTTTGGTTGAGAAAAGATTTAAATAAACAGGAAATAAAGTAATAGTTTTATTTGATTGTCTTAATTTTAAGATTCGTTTATTTTTAATTGCTACATTTTTATTAAAATCTTTTACACTACCTATGAGTAATTCAAAAAAAGTGGGACTTAAATTTTGAATCATAAAAAAAATTTCTAACGTCTTTTTTTTTTTTAATTTCATACTTAAAGTTAAATATATCTTGTTTTTTTACTTAATGATCAATTAGACTAAGTTTAATAAATATTTTTATATACCAAAGTAACCTTAAAAAAAATTAAAAAAGATTTCCTCACCAACTAATTAGTTAAACCTAGTTTAAATTTATCATAACCAAAGAAAAAAAGGTAGGAATATTTATTGCCACTCTTTTTTTCTTTGGTTATGATAAATTTAAAATTTACCTAGAAGCTCATACTTCAGCTTAGAACTATCCCGAATTAGTTTTGTGATACCCTCTACTTTATCAACGTTTAATAGCCAATAATTTATTAAAATTGTATAATTATTTAATATTTCAATAGAATCATCTTTTGACAGCCAAGGCTTATAAGATAATTCTTCTTTTAGTAATTGCCAACCATTTTCTCTAGGCCAAAAAAAAAATGTGGTGATAGGTATCGTACAATTATTTTGTAATTTTTTATCTACAGCTAGACCTAAGTAGTTTTTACTCCAAAGAATCTTAAAAACATAAATATTATCAGTTGCCATAATTAATTGTTTATAGTTTATTAAAATTTAGAAGATCTTCTTAACAGGTTTTTTACTACTTCTGTAGGCTGTGCACCATTGGCTATTCTACTAATTGTTCGTTCGCGGTTAATATGAAAAGTCTTTTTTATTGGATCATAAAACCCTAATTCCTCTAATGCTTTCCCGTCACGTTTTGTTCTAACATCCATCACTACAATTTTATAAAAAGGTTGTTTTTTACGGCCTCCACGCTTAAATCTTATTTTTAACATATTTAGTATACCTTATTTTAATATTTTAAAAGTTTTCGATTATTTAATATTCCTCTTGTATATGTATACTTTATTCTAATCTAATGTCATTTTTAAGTATCTATTACTTCTAATCTTGAGGTGATCTATAGTAAGGTTATTCCCAGAGATCTTTTTTCATTCTATCTAAATAATTATAATCGACTCTAATGTCCGTATCATCCACTCCAAGCATATAAATGCCATCATTGCAGACATATCCATACCGAATATAGTCGGGAGTAAGCCTTCGAATTCTTTTAAAAAGAAATCTGTGAGAACTATTAATCCAAACATTGGATGAATATAAGGGTTAACATTTGGAAACCATTGAACAACGAATCGAATCGATAAAGCCCAATAGAATGTTTTTATAAGCATTACTGTAACTAGTATTGTCAAAGTAAGACAATCTTTTTGACTTAAATCATTTAGCTCCATATAATAAGGTAGACAATTATTAGCGTAATTATACATCCAACTCGAAAAACTCATCTGTAGTGCACTCCATATTTTAATTAATTAATCTTATTTATAATACTATACTATCATGAATATACGTCTTTGTCTTTGGTAGTGCTTTTAGTTTACAAAGTGTTTAATACTATTAATTTTTATTTTTAATAGAAAGTTTATAGATATATTCTTTTTACTAAAAAAGGATATGATATAATACTCCCGTATAAAATAATTCTGTTTATATATTTTGAATAAACTAAAGGTAGACAACTAATTATATTTTGAATAAACTAAAGGTAGACAACTAATTATATTTTGAATAAACTAAAAGTAGACAACTAATTTTAATGGCAATTTTATATACCCTAATAATATATATATTTATATGAAAAAAGATTTTAAAGACTCTAATGAAAATGAAAAAGCTAAGAATTACAAACTTAAATCGGGATTATATTCTCTTAAAACGGGATTATATTCTAAGGATCCCCAACCCAAATCGGGACTTTTTTTAGAAATAAAATTTAAAGATGAGGATGAGGATGATGATGATGACTTAGAATTCACATTTAAAAATGAGTATGATGATGACTCCGAAGTAAAATTTAAAGATGATGGCCAAGACCGCGTACCCGACTTCAGATTTTTTCTAAGACTTATAAAAAGTCAATTCCCTGAACAATTGAAGACCAGACGGGGATTTTATCCAAAAAATGAAATTTTAAATGGCCGCTTTGCAATGATTGCTATAATAATAATATTATTAATTGAGATTAATACAAAGCAGACTTTAATCAATTTACTTCCTTTTTTTTAGATTAATTAAGAATATTTTAAATATTAATTAACCTAAAGTCTTGTAATAGCTAATTAAATTTTTCTTCTTAAATAAAGTTAAAATTTAATTAGTTATAGGTTTTAACCAATCATAGCCTTTTTCTTCTAATAAATTTGCTAAGTCAGCATCACCAGTTTTAACAATTTGCCCATCTTGCATAACATGAATATAATCTGGTTTTATATATTCAAGTAATCTTTTATAATGCGTAATAAGAATAACGCTTTTATTTTTATTTTCCATTAATGTATTAATTGTTTCAGAAATTGATTTTAAAGCATCTATATCAAGACCCGAATCTGTTTCATCAAGAATACCTAATATTGAATCTAATAAAGCAAATTGTAGAATTTCATTTCGTTTTTTTTCACCGCCTGAAAACCCTTCATTAACGTTTCTAGAAATAAAACTCTCATCAAGGTTAACCATTTTTAATTTTTCCCTTAATAATCCATAAAAAAACAACGGGTTTGCTTTTGGGAGATCCATTGAGACTTGTTTTGCATTATAAATTGCTTCCAAAAATTCTTGGTTATCAACACCTGCAATTTCAACCGGGTATTGAAATGCTAAAAATAAGCCTAAATGAGAACGTAAATCTGGATCTAAATCAGAAATATCTTTCCCTTGAAATAAAATCTCCCCTTCTATCACATCATACGAAGGGTGACCAGCGATTACTTTAGAGAGTGTACTTTTTCCAGACCCATTTGTTCCCATGATAGCATGTATTTCTCCTGGGAAAATAGATAGATTCACTCCTTTTAGAATCTTGTTATTATTAATATTTGCATGTAAGTTTTTAATTTCTAACAGTGGTTTTTTCGTATTACTCACCCTACGCTCCCTTCTAATTTTATACGTAGTAAATGCTCAACCTCAGAAGCAAATTCAATTGGTAACTCATCAAAAACAATTTTACAAAACCCAGTAAGTATTAAGGTAACTGCCTCTTCTGCATTAATACCTCGCTGTAATAAATAAAAAAGTTGTTCTTCTCCCACTTTTGAAGTTGAAGCTTCATGTTCTATTTTTGAAGTTGAATTTTGTACTTGTATATAGGGGAATGTATTCGCTTGGGCATCTGCTCCAAATAAAAGTGAATCACATTGAGAAAAATTCCTACTATCCAATGCTTTTGTACCAATTTTAACCAATCCACGATAACTATTTTTTGAATAACCACTAGAAATACCTTTAGAAATAATTTGGCTTGTAGTATTTGATCCTACATGAATCATTTTAGTCCCTGTATCAGCTTGTTGCATATTAGTTGTTAAAGCTACTGAATAAAATTCTCCTTTCGAACCATTACCAATTAGAACACAACTCGGGTATTTCCAGGTAATGGCTGAACCTGTTTCAACTTGTGTCCAAGAAATTTTAGAATTTTCTCCTATACATAAACCACGTTTTGTTACAAAATTATAAATGCCTCCTACACCATTCTTATCACCAGCATACCAATTTTGAACTGTTGAATATTTGATTTCAGCATTTTTTAATGCTATTAGTTCTACAATAGCAGCATGTAATTGGTTAGTATCATATTGTGGGGCAGTACAACCTTCAAGATAACTTACATAACTTCCTTCTTCAGCAATAATTAAAGTACGCTCAAATTGTCCTGACTCTTTATTATTAATTCTGAAATAAGTTGATAATTCTAAGGGGCACCTTAAATTTTTTGGGACATAGCAGAATGACCCGTCTGTAAAGACAGCCGAATTTAGGGCAGCAAAAAAATTATCACCAAAAGGAACAACACTTCCTAAAAATTGTTTAACTAAATGTGGATATTTTTTAATAGCTTCTGAAATAGGACAAAAAATAACTCCATACTTTTCTAATTCTTCTTTAAATGTCGTAGCAATCGACACACTATCAAAAACTGCATCTATAGCAACATTTGCTAGGCGTTTTTGTTCATTTAGTGATATTCCTAATTTATCAAATGTATCTTTTATTTCTGGGTCAACTTCATCTAAGTTAGTTAACGTTTTTTTTATTTTTGGGGCTGAATAATAAACAATTTTTTGGTAATCCATTTCTAAAAAATCTAACTTAGCCCAGGTCGGGCTTCTCATTTGTCTCCACTTTTTTAATGCTCCAATTCGAAAATTGAACATATAATCAGGCTCATTATTTTTTTTGATAATATTCCTTATTATTTTTTCATTTAAACCAGGTGGTAGTGTATCAATTTCAACATCAGTAGAGAATCCATATTTATATGGTTGGTTTACAAGTTGTTGTAATGTAGCATTTGTGTCTGTCATCATATTATTTTCCTTCAAAAATTTTTAAATAGATATATTTTTTTGAGTTTTTCTAATATTATTTCTTAGTATTGAATTATTTAACAAAAATAATATTGCTTATTTTAGTTTATTATCTTGAGTCCACTATTTGTTAAGTATGTTTAATAAAATCATATTTTGTCAATTTACCTTAGTTTTTATAATAGCATACTTTAAGAATGAAAATAAAGTTTTTTTATATTTAATAAATCGATTTGAGATTTTCAATATGGTTTCGGTACTTACTATTTAAAAGCTATTATACATATATATATATTTTGGGTTTTTAAAAGTCAGGCTTTTTTACATTTTGTTTATTACTACAGTTTTAATATTTTTTAAACCGATTACTATTATATTAAAGTTAGTAGTAATCGATATTTTTATCGGTTTATTTAACGTTTAGTTTGAACATATCGTTGAAAAATAAATCTATTATTATTTTTATTTGTAGTAAGAACTTTTGATCTAATAAAACCTAACTCAAGAGCTTGAGCAATTGTTTCAGAATACCCATAATTTAATTCTATTTTCTTCAAAAATATATTAGTTTTTTCTTTCTGTGTCCACGATTGAGTATCTGTAATTATATTATAAGATAAACCTTTTAATTCAAAAGATAAATAATTGTCATTTGAGCTATCATATATCTTAGATTTTAGAATTTTTGAAAAATTCATGGGAATCTCTATATTTTTATATAAATCATGTTCTACGTAAGGATGCCCTAGTTTATTTATAACTTTTTTTAATATCATTGGGTTTGTGTACTTTGTTTTAATAGACGTATAGTGGGACATTGATTTTAAAATATCTAAAATATTTAATAGTAAACTAAAAGGTATAGATAATACTTACATGACATAACTATACTTAATCTTTTTTAAAGTGTCAATAGAATGAAACCATACGCGAAGATTTTTATTAACTATGGTTCATTTGTTTGCTTCTATTTGACTAATCGGGTATATGGAACATAATTTAATTTCTCTTTCAAGAGTTTATAAATGTTATCCCTTACTCTGCGTGTGATTTTTGCTATTTCAGTGACGGACAAATTCTTCTTTTCTTTCAAATCCTGAACTTGAGCAATTAATTTTTTCTGATAACAGTTTTTCTTCCAGCGTAATTCCCAGCTTTCTTAGCAGCCCAAATTCCTTGCCGCTGTCGCTCTTTTCGTCTCTGATTTTCAAAAATAGCAATAAAGAGCAAGGTTGGTTCCAATTAACTTATTGGCAGTGATATCATTGGAATATGTTAAATCTAAAGCTACGGATGTGAGATATTCTTTAAAAAGTTTCTTTTCTAGCGACCCATTTTAGTAAGTAGTAACAAATCATTTTTTACAATCCTTCTTCAATTACTTTTTGAAAAACAGGTCGTTCTCTAATAGCATTAACCGCGTTGAATAAATTCTTGTTTATGTGTTTCCACAGAAGAATTTTCTCCTTAAGTTTGGTTTGTTTACAAGTAGTAGATGATGAAGTTATATTTTTGAATTAAAAAACAAAACTCCCGAGTTTCTTTAGATTGTAACATAGATGAACAGTATTTTTGTTCGAAATGGATGAGGTATTTAGATTCAGGAATCTAGTCTAGTCTAAAATATCTTCTGCGAGGTAATTTAAAAGGCCGTGAAGGGTAGTAACAATAAAAATAAGGCAAGGCTTAAACAAGAGATTCAATATATTTTCCAAGAAGCTTAAAAAAAAATATCCTAGATAACTGCTAGCTATAATTTAAAAATAAAAGAAATAAAACAATGAGTTTACAAGCGAAATATTCGAATTGAAGAAGAATTACGAGAGGATGATTTATTAGTAGTTACAAAAATTGAGCGACGTAGTAAAAAGATTCTATAATTTTTAAAACTCCAACAGAAACTTTTTAATAAATCTATTGCATTCATAATTCATATGCTTAGATTTAAGCTCCAATAATATTCCTGTTAATAAATTGATCGTAATAAATATTGCCCTTTTGAAAACGAGCGGCAGCAAAAAGTAATTATCGCTGTTAAGAAAGCTGGAAAGTATGCTGGAAAACTGTTATAACAAAAAAATTAATTGCTGAAGTTTAGAACTTGAAAACCCCCTCACCATTCTCTAAATAGCCAAAGTAACAGGTATAGTTCGGAATACGAGTTGTTTATAAAGAAGGACTAAATTATGTACTCTCTAATCTATTAATCAAAGCGAATGTGCTATGTGAGGAAGGTAAAATAAATGCTTCTAAACAAATTAAGTTTTAAAACCGAAAATCTAATTATTGAGTTGAGTTGATTCATTATTGATTGACTTACCTATAAAAATAGGTAAAATTGTTTATTTTTATAGGTATAACCCAAAAGTAAAACAATGATTTATTTTACCAGGCTCAGAAGGAATTGAACCTACATTAGAAACTTAGAAGGTTTCGGTCTTTATCCATTAGACGATGAGCCCAAAATGTTGACCAAGTAAAGTTTGGGCAGTACTGGGCTCGAACCAGTGACCCCCTGCTTGTAAGGCAGACGCTCTACCACTGAGCTAACTGCCCATAAATTACTTGCTCGATTCTAATGTTACTTCTCATACCTAATTATATGCAACCGCAGTAAAAACTAAGAGAAATTCTATTTTCAAGGATTAAAGAGCGATGTTAAAAAATAAACCGAATTGTATAAGAGTCTAGTAGTGTGGGCTTTCTTTTTTTTTTGTTACTATTACTAGATTCATTAACGTTTAGCTTTATTTTATTTCAATACTAATACTATTTTAACCTTTTCTAGGTAATACAATTGGAATTGCTAGATGTTGATACGCCAATAGGTACAAGAATAATAATAATAGAAATAAAAGTCTCTTTACTCTTAAATCATCCTATTAAGACTATAGTACATAGTTTATGTAAGAAAGGATAAAACACAAAACATTTGAAATTTGCTTATTCTACTTATCAAAACTAAAACAGTGGTAATTTAGCTTTATAGCTAGAATCTAGTTATTTTCGACTCAATCAATCTTAGTTGAAGGTTTTTACTATTGATTTCTTTAGCTGGTGAAAGGACTTGAACCTTCAACCTACTGATTACAAATCAGTTGCTCTACCAATTGAGCTACACCAGCATTTATAGAATATTATCCTTGATTATGTCATATTTTGATTTCAATATTCAGGGTGAATGACGGGACTTGAACCCGCGAATGGCGGAATCACAACCCACTGCCTTAACCACTTGGCTACACCCACCTTAATACTTATAATATACTGTACACATATATTAATGAGAAATCAAAAAATAAATGAAAATAAATTTTTTTCTTCTATCGTTGTCGTTAAATGGTTTAAAATATAAAATCTATATGAGTCAGCCTTCCCAAATTATTGATTTACTAGAATTTTTTGCTCATGAAAAAGAACTTTTAATAATTGAGTATAACGGTAAAATCTATAATAATAATAATTTATATAACCCAGCTAAATATTTGCAAACACAAGATAAAATAGAAATTATTACAATTGTTGGCGGAGGATAGCATATTAATTTTCTAATGTCACTGAAACTCTACCTCGTTCTATATCTTTAGAGATAATCTTTAAAGATATTTGATCACCAAGTTTATATAATGAGGAAAGATTTTGTGTCTGAGTGTTTTTTGGAAAGATGTCAGAGATATGTAATAAGCAATTGACCCCTAAAATATTAATAAAAACACCAAAAAATTTAATAGACGTAACATTTCCTAGGTAGGTTGCTCCAACGACTAAATTTTTATTAACTTTATTAAAAACAGCCAATTTTGAGCTAATGTGAGCAATATGGAAAAAATCTTTAACTTCCAAAAATTTAAAAGGCATAAAAAGTCTTTTATTATTTACCCTTAGATAATATTTGGGAATGTCTTTATTTAAAACAAAAAACGATAAACCATTAAATTTTATTAACTTGCCTTTTAATAAAGATTTTTCGAATCGAGCATAAATAATTATATTGGTAAAATCTATTTGTCTTAAACGGTTCCATAAATAAATGCACTGAACTCGTTTCATTGAAATAATAATTCGATTAGCGTTATTAATATCAAGGATTAAAAATTCTCCGATATAATTAAGATTTAGAAATTTAGCGTTATCTAAAGATGAACAAATAGAAATTTCTTTCAATGGTAAAAAACAAACTTGCTCTAATCCAAGATCAACTAGAACAAAATTCTTTTCTACTCCTACTACAATTCCAGCTAATATATCATTTGTCTTTACCTTGTAACTATATTTTGATAAGATTAGGCCAAATTTATTAAAATCAAATTTTGATATAACGGTATATAATAACATGCTTTCCCCTTTTTTTTATTTAAAAATAAAAATTGATACCTACAAAATTTATTCTTGGAATTTTAGATCATAATGTTTTTCTAAATATAGTATGATAGGATTAATAATTTCTATAACTTCTTCATTAGATAAAGTTCGAGTATCAGATTGAAATTTTACTTTAAAACTTAAACTACAATAACCTTCTTCTATAGGTGCACTAGAATAATAATCAAATAAACTTATAGATTTTAATAATGGTTGACCTAGTTGATAAATTATTTTTTTGAGTTCATCAGAAAATATAGACTTATTTACTATAAAGCTTAAATCTATGTACGAAATAGGGTAAGAAGAATATGAAATATAATTAATCAAATTCTTATTTTCTGAAAAACGATTTAAAATTTCGGTATTAATCTCAAATAAATAAAGCTTTTTTTGTAAATTTTTTTTTAATGCTAAAATTGGGTGTATTTGACCAAATACGCCTAATTTTTGATCTCCTATAAATAAAGTAGTAGTAAGATTAGGATGGAATCTTGTTCGGTAGTGATTTTTTTCCGGGTTCCAATAGATTGATAAAGATAAATTTAATTTTTCCATTAGTGTTTCAAGAATCCCTTTGGCTTCAAACCAATTTAGAGAAGAGTTTTGACCGCCCCAAGAGGAATGAAATAATTGTCCTCCAAAAACTCCACTGATTAGTTCTATTTCTTTTTTTTTACCATCTCGTAATAAATTATATACTCGGCCTAATTCAAAAGTCTCAAAAGCCTCTCCAATATTTTTTTTGTTATATTCAACTTTATTTATTAACCCATCTATTAAACTTAACCTAAGAGCAGATGATTCATTAAAAAGAGGATTCTTTAACCGTATTTCATTTGTAGAATCTTTTTTACTCAATATTGAATGAACACTTTCATTAAATCCTAAATTTACGAAATAAGACCTTAATCGTCTTTTAAGTTTTTCAAATTTAGTTAAGCAACCAAATTGAGTATTAGCTATTTTTATAGGTTCAAATTTATTAAACCCAACCACTCTTATAATTTCTTCTATAAGATCTACTTCTCTCTCAATATCTAATTTTCTCGCTAATGGAATTAAAATATAACAATTTTGATCGGTTTGTAGATCAATTTTAAAATTAAGTAATTTAAAATTTCGTACTATTTGAAATTTCTTTAACACATCAAAATTTTTATAAGGACCAGTCAATGTATTAACATTTTTGTAGGATAGTTTTATTTTCTTTTCAGATTGTGCTATATATCTATAGAATAATGAGAAATTATTTTGTAAATATTTAAAAGTTTTTTTATTATCAAGCTCATCTTCGAATTTTATTTTTTGGACCCAAAATAAATGAATCAAACGCACATAAGCTTGTTCTAAAAGATTTAAATCAGTTTGCTTTTCAGATTTTATTGAATAATCCGTTCTTAAATTTAATATTTTAGAAGATTTTTTGATTCTTTTTTGATCAGATAATCCATACTGAAGTAAAAAATGCGAAGTACTTTTATTTACAATCGTATTATAATTTTGAATAAAGCCTGGTATTGATATTATTTTATTATTAAGAGTTAAAGTTAATATATTCTTATTTAATGCTATTGTTTTTAATTCAGATATAGGTAACGAAGAATTTTCTGTTGCATGTTTGGTAATAAAAAGTAAATTTTTTGTTGTCATAAGATCTTCTAAAATTTTAAGATCATAAGAAAAAAACACTTGACCAGTTTCTATCATTAAGTAATTAATAGTATCGATAATATTATTAATTGGTTTAAATCCCATTACTAATAAGCGTTTTTTTATCCAATTAGGAGAGGGTTTTACCTCAATTTTTTTGCTTCTTATATTGCGCAGCATTATGTATTCATCTGAATGGCAAAGATTTTCACTAGTTAGGTTTTTTATAACATTAGTAAATGATTTTTTTTGTAAATACCATTCCCATAGAGAATAATTATTTTGCCAGGCTTTATAGTTATTAATACTATTATAAAGCCTTCCACTTAAGAAATTACTCTTATTAATCTTTGAATCTAAATTTATAGTATAAATCGTAGAGTTTATTTGTTTTCCATGGTCATTTTGTTCTAGATTAAATATATCAAGACGGTTTTGCGAATTTAATAAAATTAACGGTTTTATATTAATAGGTATTTCTAAATACACATTAGATGCAAAAAGAGAAATTATTTCAGTTATTAAGCCTCTTATATTGGAGACATCTGCTCTATTTGCTGTAAAACTAATATCGAGGATAAAATCTGAACTTTCAAAATCATTTTTATTAGTTATACTTTCAATTTCAAAGCCAGCCAGAGTTAACCTATTTACTAATTCATTTAAAGTTACTTTTTGTACACCTATTATCTCTTGTATCCACTTTAAGGAAATATACATAAATTTTGGTAGTGGTTAAAAAATAGATAGATACATATATTAAATAATTTGAACTTAATTTTTTATTATTTAAGCCCTAATAAATGTTAAATTATTTTCATCTGAGTACCTTTCCATAAACCTCATAAATCGATCCCAAGCTTCAGCATTTTTCATAATATAAAGAGCTTCGAGTGTCTTTGGTTTTCCTTCAATAAATTTCGCATTAAGGTCTTTTGTACTTAATACTCCTTCTTTATCAATTAAAAACATACCCGTAATTTCACTTTCTGGGCTAATACCTGTATAAAATAAGCTCGCATCTTCAAAAATAAAAGTTGCGGTACCTGTGGTACCATCTGTCGATCGAGTTATATTGATAGTAGGTATCGTAGTTTCTTCAACTCCTTTAATAAATTGTATTATAGCTTTCATAATTCTCCTAATTAAATTATTACTATTATTTTAATATCTCTAAATAATAATGGACTATATAGGATTAAAAAAAAAAAGACAACTTGACAGAAAAGATCAATTAAAATTTGACTTTTGGATTGAATTATATTATAAAATGGTCGTATCTACTTAAACTCATAATAATACCAATACTAGTAGTAACAATTATTATTGTTATTAAAAATAATAATCTAAATTAATCATTTATAGATATAAAAACCATGGTGAAAAAAACAATTCAAGTAATTTTAACTAAGGATGTTCAAAATTTAGGAAAACAAGGCGCACTTATTAAAGCTAAACCAGGTTATATCAGAAATTATTTAATCCCTTTAAAATTAGCTAAAGTCGCTACCCTAAGTTTAATTAATCAATTTGAGTCACAACAGAAAGACTTAGATTTAAAACAACTAGAGTTCAGTAAAAAATGTGTTGAGGTGAAAGAATTATTAGAAAGTTTTGCTAAATTTACGACAAAGAAGAAAATTTCAGAAAATGGTGTTTTTTATGGGAAAATTACAAAAAAACATATCTTAGAATTAATAACAAATAAAGTGGATTTACCAATAGATTTAAATAAAAATCAGTTAGAATTACCTGAAATAAAAAAATTAGGCGAATATAGTATTGATATTATTTTAACAACAAATATCACGGCTACAATTAACCTTGAAATTTTACCAGAATAAACTATTGTAGTAATAAGTAATTTATGAGTGATTTAGAACTATCTGACACAGAATCAGTACTTCCATATAACCTATTGGCTGAAAAATTAGTCTTAGGTAGTATTTTAACAATACCTGAGGCAATATTAGTAGTTAGTGAAAAATTACCAATTGAAGCTTTCTATTTAGCTACACATCAAATTATTTATAAAGCGTTATTAATACTCTATGCTGAAGGAAAAACTATTGATTATATTAATTTAATTACTTGGATACAAGATAATGGATTTCTATTAAAGATCGGGGGAGCAAACATCCTACTTGATCTATTAAACCAAATTAATAGGGTAACTAATCTCGATGAATATATAGCATTAATTTATGAAAAATATTTAAGAAGGTCATTAATTAAACTTGGGGAAGAAATAATTGAAGATGGTTATTTAACTGAGATCCCTTTAGAAACGATTTTTACAAAAATTGAACAAAACTTTTTTCTATTATCAGAAAATAAATCAAAGCAGCATCTGATAAGTGTAGAACAAGGTTTGCAACAAATTGTAAAAGAAATTGAAGAAGGCTTAAGAGTCCCACGCTTGCCCGGATTAAAAACAACATTTATCGAATTTGATATAATAACTCAAGGATTCCAAAATTCTGACCTGATTATTATTGCTGGACGTCCTTCAATGGGAAAAACTGCTTTTGCCTTTAATTTAGCAAAAAACGTAGCTCAAAATCACGATACTGGAGTCATTTTCTTTAGTTTAGAAATGACTCGTCAACAATTATTATATCGGTTATTAGCCTCTGAAGTTGAAATAACAAATACTAGGTTACGAGCTTCACGGATTAAAGAAACAGAGTGGCTCAAAATAAATTCTAAAGTTCGTGATTTAGCAAAATTAAAACTTTTTATTGATGATACACCTGACTTATCTGTAGGTGAAATAAAATTAAAAATAAAGACTATTAATCTTGAATTATCAGAGCATATAAGTTTAATTGTAATTGACTATTTGCAATTATTAGAAGGTGCTGAGCAAAATTCAAACCGAGTCCAAGAACTGTCTAAAATTACACGAGCTTTAAAAAAATTAGCACGTGATTTAAATATACCAATTATTGTTTTATCTCAATTAAGTAGAAATGTAGAAAGTCGGGTAAATAAAAGACCAATTTTAGCAGATTTAAGAGAAAGTGGTTGTATTAATTTATTTTTTGAAAAATATAGACCAAAAATAAGTAAAAAAAAGTCTATTTTTTGTTGGACAGGCAAGTGTATAACCGAACAAAAAATCTTAAATATAAAATTAACTGGCCAAAAACCTATATACAAATTGGAGAGTAATTTAAGTTGGTCATTATTAATAACGAGTAACCATAAAATTTTAACAAATACAGGTTGGAAAAAGATTGACCAACTGATAAAAAAGAATTTTATTAGTGCTAAATTATTATTAGGAATCAGATCCTTAACGAGTTTTAATAAATATGATATAACATGGGAGAAGGTTAATAAAATCAGTTATCATAAATTAGCACTTGTTTATGATTTACAGGTATCAAATTATTCAAATTATTTAACTAACCACTTAATTATTCATAATTCTATTGAGCAAGATGCAGATGTTGTTATTATGCTTTATCGTGAAGAGTATTACAATAAAGAAACGGTAGATAAGAATATGATTGAATTAATTATTGCAAAGCATAGAAACGGTCCTATTGGTTCAACGAAGTTAATTTTTGATCCAAAATACCTTAGATTTTTTAATTTGTAAACAATTTACTTTATGTTATCCTAAATTAGCAAAATTAATAAACCGGCTTATGATTTGACCTGCGATACAAAATTAGGTAATGTTATATGTATAAGGGTTATAATTATTTAGTCTTAAGAGCGTCCTTAGTTCAGTTGGTAGAACATAGGTCTCCAAAACCTAGTGTCGAGGGTTCAAGTCCTTCAGGACGCGTATTATCGAAAAGAAATTAAAAAAAACTAGAAATTTTAAAAACTAATAATTTTAAAATTATTAAATTCAAACAAAATATATATATGGCAAAAAAAGTAACTAGTATAATAAAACTTGCTTTGTCTGCAGGGAAAGCCGTTCCGGCACCTCCTGTAGGTCCAGCTCTTAGTCAACATGGGGTTAATATTTCAGCGTTTTGTAAAGAATATAACGCAAGAACAAATGATCAGATTGGTTTAATTATTCCAGTCGAAATATCTGTATATGAGGATAGATCCTATACTTTTATATTAAAAACACCTCCTGCCTCGGTATTATTAGTTAAAGCTACTAATATAAAAAAAGGAGCATCCGAGCCTAATAGGCAAGTAGTAGGATCCGTTACGAAAAGTGAAATAGAAAGAATTGCAACAATAAAATTACCTGATTTAAATACAAAAAATTTAGATAGTGCTTGCAAAATTATTGCAGGGACGGCAAAAAATATGGGGATTTCAATAATAGATTAGCATTTAAAAACTTTAAATAATGGGTCGAAAAAAGAATGAGGAAATTAAATAAGCGAACGAAAGGAAATAGACAAAGAATAGAGGAACGCTTATATAATCAAGTTGAAGCAATTAGTCTTTTAAAAGAAACTGCAAATGCTAACTTTACGGAATCTGTTGAAGCACATATCTCTTTAGCAATAGATCCTAAGTATAGTGACCAACAATTACGTAGTACTTTAATTTTACCTAAAGGAACTGGTAAAACTAAACGTATTGCAGTCTTAATGCCTTTAGAAACTATAACATCTGAATATCAAAGTTTAGCTGACGTAGTCGGTTCAGATG
>JAYJMJ010053688.1:0-20582 GCA_036873875.1 Laminaria ephemera | reverse complement strand
CTTCGGAGGCTTGGTAATCCGAGACGACTGTAGGCGGTAATAGTTAGGAACCCGGCTGGTCTCGTAGTAGGGAGAGAGGGACGGTTGAAGCGTGGGCGAGATACGCAGTAGATCGCAGGAGGCTGTGATGGGGGTATCTGGCCAAGGGGAGAAATCTCTCTCTCCCAAGATCCAGAAAAACGATATTAACAATGCAATTCGGAAGAAAATCGATAAACACGCGCGCAATGGACTCGTGAGTAGCTTTGTTTATTTAGTTACACAACAACTTCCCAAAAATAGTATCCAAGCGGAAATAGAAGGACCGCTTGATATTGTATGTGTACTGGCAAGCGGGAAAATATCCCGTATGAAAGGAATTAGGGAAAAAAAATAGAAATTGAAAAAAAAGAAAAATTGAAAAAACGAAAAATGAACCCCTGCCCCCTCCCGAGTATAACGCCCATCATGTGGAAATCATTTTTTCGAGAAAAATAATGGTTTCCTCCTTTCCCGCTCCAAGCTCTCTCTCATCGCCAACCGCCTTCCCTCTGTTTTTAAGCCACCGATCGAACCTTAGGCTGGCGGGGCGTCCTCCTTACGTTCCTTACATTTCTTCCCAACAAAGATACGAAGGCTCTACTTATGCGCATCCCGGCCCCCTCCATGCACCCTGCTCAAGGAGCACAGCGGCAGTAAAGCAGCAACAATACAGCGACAGTACAGCAGCAGTGCAGCAGCTAGTGGTACCCTGTTATTATGCAGCTGCTGCTGTTGTTGCTCGTGTTGTATAGAGAAACGAACCAAGCAAAATGGGCAATACAGCAGCGGACAGTAGCAGCACATCAGCTTGTAGGAGCAGCAGAGGGACTAGGGTGCATATCACACGAGACTGGGATGCAACTTGTGTCGTAGGAATTTCGCCCGAATTCGCAGGAATTTGCACAGAAAACCGCGCCAAACTCGATCAGAACATCACAATACCCCAAAATCACCTCAACCACCGAAACCGCCAAAAGTTGGACAAAACATTCAAAACGACGTTCAACATCCCCCCTCCCCCACCAGAAAAAGCCTTGTCGATCCTTGATGTCGTTGCGGACGGAATATAAGGATTGCTTGGTCTGCGTGTTGTGTGCCAAACGATTCTTGTGTGCCGTCCACGGCTGGTTTGGCGCAACGACGAGATGTTTTGTGCTCGGCGAGACTCCGGCTGCCCCATCTCCCGGCGCCCTCACTCGACCGACACACGCAAAGTCGCAACGGAAGTCGGCAGCTCCGATCTCTCGGACTGGAGGAGACCCGGCCATCGCCGCGCGTTCTCCATGCGCACACGATTTCAGCTCGCTATCACGGTGTCTGAGGAAGCCAACCAGACGTTACGGATCTGTCCCCAATTTCATATGGGCGAAAATAAAGGGGACATTGTCTCATCCATATAATTATTGTATTGTCTTTATAATCCGGCCAAAATGGCAAACCGGAGAAGCGAAGGATCTGTTTTGGCGCACGATGGACCCCTTCCTGCAGGCTGCCTCGTTTCGCCGACCCGGGACAGCGGGGCGCCAAACCGGCTCCCCCCCCTCCTTCCTCGAGCCCCTCTGCAGGCCCTCGCACACCGGAGCCCGCGTCGGTCTCGCTCTCGCCCGCGATCACGAAGCGGAGCTGGGAGCTCCAGCTCGGCTGCTTAACTCCGTGCCCACTTTAATTCCAAATGAAATCCGATTTGGGCCGCAATCGGGCCCTGCCTTGCCGCCACGACCCCGCGACGACCGCCGCCCGCGCGGCACGAGACCAAGCGCTCCCCCATTTGTGGGTCGACCCCCCAAGCCCACGCCGAAATCCGAGGCCAAACGGCACTGGGCAGCCAACCCGCGGGGCCACGAACGGACAACAACAATATCAACATCAACCACAGCAACAACAACAACAACAACAACAACCACAACAACATCCCGTTTTATATATACAGACAAGGGCTCCGCGTGGGTAGAGCAGAGTAGCAATTCGACTTGATGGATTCAATAGATAGTAAATAACAACGATACGTAGAGTGTACGCGCACAGTATGTAAAGCATTGCCAACAGGTCAACATGGCCTAACGATAATGGACTACATGAATTATGCGTGTTGCTCGAAACAGCCTTCTTGTCTACGCGAAATCCGAGGCCAGGAAGATTTACTCTCTACTAGTAGTCTGGCCACGAACATGCGTGTAGAGTGCACTTCATTTAATATTTCGACTCAATCAAGCATCCGGGGCCATCACGCCGACTGAGACTCCTGTCTGCTGCATGTTTTCTACGCAGAGACGGAGAGGCGCGCCTTGGGCCAGCTACTCTTAGTCTCTATATCCCAGCCAAGCAGACCGATCGTATGTTTGACCGCCGAGACGTATTGGCGGTATATCAGTACTTCTTGTTCCATATCCGTCAAAATAAAATGACCCCCGCCCCCAAGCACTTCCAAAGCAACACCAAAAGATTACCGGCTATACATACCGTAGAATTGAACGCTACCATACCAGGTAGGTTGCAACTACTAAGAAGGCTGGTGTTGCTATTGCTCGATAGTGCCATCCGACAGTACGGAGAGATACTCCCGTGCCGTCCCGCCCCATTCACTGTAGTAGGGCTAAGTATAATACCTTATCCCAATGAAGTACGTCAGAGCAACAGGGTAGCAGTTGTCCTACAGTAGTCCCTCTACATGGATAGCGCTGGCGTGTGCCAGCCAGAAATACCGGCCGTATGACGGCAACTACTGCAGTACTACTTCATGTACTGCCACTACTGGTAGTTCTCAGCTGCTCCAAGCGATTATACAAGCGCTTTATCAGGCAACCGGCACTACTCAACACTCAACCGGTACATCATTAGTTGTATCGTACATACTATGCGCCGGTTTGTGCCCGCCGGCAAAACCGCCACTGTAATGGCAATCAGCACTACTACTCCGCATACTGGCGCTTCTGGTTGTTCTCATCATATGTGCCAAGCGATTGTAAAATAGAATTGAAGGCAACCGGCACTGTAGAGGTACCGCTATTATATACCGTAATACCTCGTACTCAAAACTCAAAATTCGATGTATGCACAAAACAAAACTTTCGTAATCGAGCAAATGAATAAATAGATAAACGAAAAACGAAAAACGAACGTATTATTATACGTACTACAGTAGTAGAAGATTGGCATGAATGAGGATTTTTCAGTCCGTGTGAAATATCCATCATAACTGCATTAGGCAAGGCTGGCCGCCGGCACTCCAATAGCCCGAATGTGGAATGCATACACACTATATATACACACAGGGTGATACAGATGTCAGTTTTGTAACAAATTAAATATCGGCACCCTCAAACTTTTTTTTTTTCGATGTTTTACCCTCTACTCTTCCTTGCGTGTGCACCTACCTACTGCTGTACGTGCGCGACACAATTAGGAAGAGGATTCTCAAAATCCTCATTAAAACTCCCTTGTGAAGATGATGTCAAGCGGAAACAAAGCGACCGCGTTAACCCTGTAGCTACAGCAAAAAAATCGTTGTACTCTAATTTCAAGTAGTACGTCCTCGAAAACGTGGGTGCAATTCTAAAAGGGGTTAAATCGTAAGCAAACCTCCCTCGTGAAGATGACATGAAGAAGAAACAGAGCGAAAGGCCAAGGCTACGGTAAGGGGATCACTTTTAGGGCCTCTTTTTCAGCAACCCAGAGCCACCCGCACGAAGTGACCATACAGATGTGTTTTTCGGTTTCGCGTTTTGAACCACAAGTTGTTTGTTTGTTGTTGCTCATCCCATCCAGTATCTTCGCTCTTTTTTCTTTCTCCTTCTCCCTCCCTAGTCGTAACTCAGATCCGGGGTCACTTATCAGGCTCCTCTCCCCCCTCCTCACTACGGTACGCGTCATAATTTTTATCGCGAGAAGAATTCAGCACTTTCTTCCCTCGTCGACTCGCGTCGAATTGTGCTTACCCACGATATGAAGCGCTCTCGGCGATTGGTGTCTCAGAAACTGAGCGGTATTAATAGTACCAAGGTCGACAGGACAATTTTACAAAGACGGTCAGCCAACGTATAACCATTTTGCGCTTGGTTCAGCAGCATTGCTCACCCAGAGCGGCGACCTGACGAACGAACGAAAAAAACGAAACGGTCAACCGGAAGCATCATCTTGACACGCAGCAACAATGTATGTGCGCACCCATCGTTACTCGTTGTCGGCACGCCGAGAGAAAGACATTTCGTTATAGAGCGTTCGAGTGTTACCGGGGTCAAAGGCTATACTACGTACAACATCTGAACGACACTCACCTCCTAGGCTATGCGATACCTTGTGGTCAGTTTCAGGATGCCAGAGGCCATGAGAGCATTCATCTTGCAACGGGCTGGTTTCATGTACAACTTCGACACTTCGCTGTAGTCGCGGTTGACTCCTCTGCGCCGATTAGTTGTTGTTAAGGTGTCACAGTGTATCACGCTATTATTAGTTTCGTTGCTCGTACACGGGCGGGTTGCCTTATTTGTGCACGCGATATGATAGGCAGAGAACAAACGAAGATGGTCTCGCAAAGCCAACACACATGTCCTGCGTTGCCACAGACTCCGAAACCGGATGTTTTCCGGTAATTTGGCGCACAGGGCATCCGAAAAGCTGATGACGGTAGTTGGCGGAGATTTCACAACTGAACCCACGTTTTTGGCGACCCCCTGTTTGGGATTAGAGTGGCTTCATTTTTGCGGTAGTAGAGTGAGACAGCAGCGCAATCTTCGGCGACATGGTGCGGGAAGAAGCGCGTCAAAGAACAAAAAACAGAGATTCTGCATTCATTGAACCGCGAGAAGAAGGAACGCCACTGTCGACGACCAACTGCTAACAGTTGTCGGCAGACATCAGGCAGACGTGCCACGATGATCTATCGGGAAAAAACAAGTGTCCACCAAGCAGCAAGTGTTTCCGACAAAACAGGGCATACACCCAAGGTAGGCAACTCGCACTATTGCAATCAACGAGCACGTGTATCGGTGGCTTCTTCGAACACGGCAATCACCCAACACAAACCAACTGTTGATAGCACTCCACACGCGCACCAGACAGGATAACGAAAAACGACTCTCGTCTCCGTCAAATCACGATTCGACTCGACGACCAATTCTCGAAACTTGAAGCCGGCTTATCCGGGGAATACAAAAAGAAACGCACGGCGTACATACGAGTACAGGACGTACATACGAGTACAGGAGCAACCAAAGGATCGCCATCACCGACGGAACAACACACCCCACTCAACAAGATGATGTTCGTATTATACAACACCCAAGTTTGTTTACGACTAATAGTCGGAAAACTAGGGGCACGTAGATCCGTTTCTCTGAAGACTACATAGTACACCGATTAATCTCTGAACACTGCCGTTAGTACACCGATCAAAACAGGAGGATCAACAAAAAAACATTCCTCGGACAACACGCCGCCAATCCAGCGGCAAAACCTCCTAACAACTCGCAACACCATGACAATTGTTCAACGCGGCTATACGCGAAAGGATTCTCCTCATGCCTTTCTCTGAACACTACACTTACACCAATCAACAGAAGAAGGGCCGACAAAACACCACCTCCCGGAAAACAAACACGCCGCCATTCCTGCCGCAAAACCCCCTTCGAGCTCTCAACACCACCGCTAAGCGAAAGGGTTCTCCTCCTCCCCATCATCCTCGCTCGTTTCCACGGCAACAGCATCGCCGTAAGAATAATCAGTAGAGCCCCCCCTGCCCGCCGAAGCTCCATCCAACCCTACAGGCGCGGAAGCAAAAACGCTATTGGGTCTTCGGCCTTCTTCCGCCCCAGCAGAAGAAAACCCACCCGGCGCTGCGGCATCCCTAATTTCGCCGCCTCGTTTTTCAAAAGCGCTTCGTTCGCTGGAGCTGTTTCTGCTGCCCCGCCAAGATTCAGTCCCACCCATCCCCGATGGGTTTCCACCGATCCCCGATGGCTGTCCCCCGATCCCCGATGGGTGTGCACCGATCCCCGATGGTGTTGCACCCATCCCATATGGCTTTGCACCGATCCCAGATGGTTTTTCACCCATCGCTGACGGCGTTACCGGCGTCACCTCAGGTTGTTCTGGCGGCCACACTATTGCACTGGACCCAGCACTATCAGCAGGATACCCCGCGCCCACAACACCTCCGGCCGGCCATTGCTGTTCACCGGGACGACCCCCCAGGCCCCCCATCAGCGTGTGTCTACTAGAAGGGTCCCCTGCGCCCTCTCGTCGAGTCGGCGCCCCCCAGGGCGTAGCCGGCGCGGCGCTGCTAGCCGACGAACCGGGCACAGTCGACATAACCGGCATCCAACCCTCCTTACCCTTAGGACCCCCTCCCCCATTTCCGTTGCCTAGCGGGCGCGCCGGACCTTGCCGAGTACTACTTCCAGCCACCCCTGAAGATGTTCGCCAAGGGTCCGCCGAGCCCGAACCTCCCCCCCCCCCCCCCGCGCCAAGCCCAGTGCTCCCCCCATCACCAAAAAGGCTGTTAGAGGTGGGCGCCTTCAAGGCTCCGGGAGCCGCGCCCGCACCATTCCCGAAAGGTCCCACCGGCCGACTTCGCCGCACGCGACCGGCGTCGGCGGAACCGGTACCGGTTGGGGCGGCACCGGGTACATTCCCGGCCTTGCCTTGGTCACGCCCCCACGTCGGCAAGAACCCTTGCGTCGTGCCTCTCAGGCCCCACGCACTGTTGGCCCCGGCGGCAGAGGTGCCTGGGCCGGTGCCGCCATTGGGGCGTGAGAGGCCTCCAACTACGCCCGGCGGGGGGGCGCCGCCGTTATCGGCCGTCTGGTTGTCCGGGGTACGGCGGCGGAGGAAGGCGTTGGGGAGCGGAGCCAGGGTAGAATCCATGCGGAGGATCTGCGCGAAATATACATGCGTTGGGGTTGGGTTAGGTTGGGTTGGGTTGGGTTGGGTTGGGTTGGGTTGGGTTGGGTTGGGTTGGCTTTGGTTGGGTTGGGTTGGGCTGGGCTGTGCTGGGTTTGGTTGGGTGGGTTGACGACAGTTAAAGATCTCCACCAGCACGAGTTCATATATAAAACGGGGTTGGCGCACATGGAGTTTATATACATACAAAAGTAAAAGACACCTCAACTGCGAGTTCTAGGATTTCGTCGAAACTCCTCTTTGCAAGCTGCAGGGTTTGATAGAGGCCGTGCGTTTGTCGAGAGGGGAAGGGGGAGGGGTAGGAGGCGGGAATGATGGCTGTGAGGGTGGGAACGAACGGACGAAGTAGCAGAGACTAGACAGTATGACAACGTCCGTCACATTATGTGCTAAATCAGCACCGAGGTAACTTGACACGCGACACATGCGTGGAAGTGTGGTGAGCTTAAGCATTATTCTTACCCATTTACCCATCCGCCGGAAAATAAAAAAACCGATGAAAAAAAATGAAAACCCAACTTACCTCACCACCTCGGTCTCCTCAGCAGCTACTTATTGTAGACAGTAACTTCGGATTACGCTGTGTGCATTGGCGATGGGAGTTAGGCACATTTTCTACCATACGCGTTGTGGTAGTCACCACATTGAAATGTATTTCCTACAGGGCCCACCATACGCGTTGTTGTAGTCACCACCGTATTTCATACCGGGCCTAAGAAGTGCAGCATGACTGGCCGCGACGCGCGTTTCACAGAGCTCCAGGCTGCTTCCAGCGACATGTGTTCGGTCGATTCTCCGTTAACTTTGAAGAGACGATCCCCTGGGCACACTCCGTTAGGCGATTTGCCGTTGCCCTTTCGTGTGCGTCACATTTTACGATCAACAAGGGACGGGGTAGGTGTAGCGGGGGCGTGAAGGGGGGGGGGGGGGCGGGGGGGCAACTATACTGTCAGAGGGCAGAGCGGAATAAAACATGTCACATTGTGCAAACCTTACAGGTTTAGTGTGGGCGTTTGTGGGGGGGGGGGGGGCACAAGTATATTGAAAAAACAAACCACGATCCGGAGTAAAACTAGTTGGAAATAGTGTAGGATAGGATGGGTTTTGCAGTAGTATAAATTAACAGCACAAAGACATCCACGTTTCAGTTACAAACTACTTGGAATTAGTGTAGGATATAATGGGTTTTGCACTACAGTTTTAGTACAAGAGCGAACAGCACAGAGGCACGCTGCAGCAAACGAATGCGTGGACGATAGCGCGGAATGACGAGCCCGTGGTCTATCTCACCAGTACCGACGTGATCACGGGCGGAGCTCCCACATCTCCGGCAGCTGCACCCCCGTTTCCTAAGTTGCCGCCTGCGACCTCCGAGGCGCGCTTGAGGGTCGCGCCGAGATCCTTCCCCTTCCACGGAAGAGAAAATTCTCGGAGGTTTCCGACCATTCCGAGAAAGGCTCGCGTAGAGTCGAGAGTACTCACGTGCGGGAGCTACATACGCCAAGGAAGCGCAGCGAGCCAGAGCGGGAATTGAACGGTAGTAGCACGGTAAGAGGTGTAGGGAGGGGGGGCAGCGGTGAGGACAACAAGAGCAGTGAGATGCCACGCTATCATACTGCGGATTTTTGCAGGAGTATACAGGCACCGTCGAGTCCGGTGGTACTACGGCAGAAACAACTTGCTAGGGCCGCGAGTTCGCTGACTATATGTTATGCTCGTTATCCAGCAAAAAGCGCAGGCAAGAAGAAAATATATCAGAATGGATAACAGCCTAAGGTCTACCCCCCGGTTCCACCCTCACCTGCAGTAGAATCTTCATGTACTGCTCGAGCGCTATTCTCCTGTCCTCGACGAAAGACTGGTCGCCGTGGTTTGTCCACAGCTTCGACTTCTTACCGGGGAATCGAGGCAGAGACGACCTCAGGTGGTGGCCCTTCATGAGGGACTCAACCTGTTCGCATAATCGACCCGCCAATAAAGATGTGTCAATAGGAAAACAGGCGGTTTTGAGGCGGGCGGAGAACGAGAGGAAAAGGGCGGGTGAGAGGGACGCAAGAAAAACTCTTTGCCCCAGGGTCGAGCCTCAAAACACACCAGATAAAAGTGGAAAAACCATGCGATTTTACTGCCGTACAATTTTTTTCAAGTGTCAACAACCACGGATACATCGCAGACCTTGGTCAAGACTGAAACCTCCATCGCCGCGCGCGATGGAATCGCCGCCCATCCGGCAGGCCACAGCTTTCACACGGGCGGACCACAAGCTTGCCTGCCTTCACACAAAATAAAACACGAAATTCCAAGAAGCCCACCCCCTCCACCCGCCTCTGCCCCCCCCCCCCGCCCCCACCCGCCAACTCGCGTACCTGGTCGTGAAGGGCAACGAACTCTCGAAACCGTCGATGAACCTGTTGGAGTTGCACAGTCGGGGACGGCATAGTAGTGGAGGAAAGTGCGGTGTCAGCCTTGGCAGCTGGGTTGGGGTAGGCGAAGAAGTAATGCATGCCAAGTTGTCGCGTCTCGTGGATGGCCGCCGCGGGCGTTACACCGGAGTCGAACAACGCTCGGACGCCGCCCCCGACATTTCATATATGTTTAGAAAAACACCGCAAGCAGCGACACGCTGGAACGGAGAGTCAGCTCAATGTCACGCTCGAAAATCAGCCTCAACATTTTTGCTGACGCGCAAGAACGCAATCACAAGGACGCAAGCTCAACAGACTTCCTCCCCAGGACAGGGAGGGGGGGGTGTACTCATTTCATGCATAGCCATAGTCGTAAGGCCATAGACCCTCGCATCCCTACAACGCTGGGACGGAGCATGTCGGGTTTTCATCGACCAGGCACACATCGCGTGCACCAAGCGCGAAGCGCCGTGAGGTGTGCGGCGAGTCGCATGAAGGGCAAGCTGCATCCTACTAAGAACCGCTTGTGAGGCGGACTTCGGCACCTTGTGAGTACTTTCCTGCATATGGATGACAGCATTAAATGACTTGGGGGACGTTTGGCAACGGCACCACCCACCAACCCACCAGAGTTCCCTTGCCGTCCGATTTCCGCATGGTGTGCACCTCGTACCAGGTCACCCCGTTCACCCTGTTCCCGGTGTCCACGGATGCGGGTAGCGAAACCTCGTACTCGTACTCGGTGTTCTACAAACAGCAAGCAAAAAGGAAGAGGAAGGCGAAGGGAGCATGGGGCAGAATGGTGATGAAGAGCCCTCGAAAATCCTATCAGACAAACAAGTAGCAGCGTGGTCTCGATGTGTACCGTTTCGTGTGTAAGGAATACATTACAGCAAGATACAGCAGTAATAGGAACAGCGGGTACCCCGATATAAGACGCGCAAGATAAAAGCTTTCGGGAGTTCAGAGCGCTCAAATCGGCATGTCCCGCCTATACTAAAAGCTAGGTATTGCTCACTACAGATAAGAGCGATGTGTAGTTATGAGCGCATGTTTCGGCTTGTCACGGGGTGCTCTTAATTCGAGGCACCCGCTTTATTTACCTGAACTACGGATGTCGTGTCCAGAACCAGCCTTCCGTTCAGCTCGCACTCGTAGGAGAAGCCGGTGAGTCCCTTCCTGTCAAAAGCCCAAAGCAAGCAGCGCGTCGAGCCAAGGAATGTGGAGTAGGATGTGAAGATGCGCGGCGAAAAGGCCCGTCTGGGGCATGTGCAGGTCGCGTTGTCGTACCGTATAATACGCAAGATAGCACACTCCCTCGGATAAATGTCCAAGACAATTTTCTCCACAACGGGGAGAGTGCAAACGCCGAGCGATGCGCCCATGGAAACATCTCAAAGAGCACCTCTCCAAAGCCACCATTCTTCGTTGTGTGTGTGTCCCTTGCTTACTTTGGAGAAACTCGGGTTGGAAGTTCATCCCAGGGGGTGTGCGATCTTGCGTGTTGGACGGTATGTATACTGAGCATTTAGGACTTCCCACGTGCAAATACGTGTCCGGTCTCAGGCCATTATGGTACTAGCTTAGTGCGTGCCAAAGTCACGAGCAAGTCTAACATCGTGAGTACAAGCCATTCTTCGTGAGGTACACGTATTAATACGAACCATCTGCAGTACTAGTAGAGTTATTAATAGCAACACAGCTCGTTTCATTGAGCACTATGAACCTATTCATACAAATGTACAAGCTTCCCCTTCGGGATGTGGATGGCTTGAAATACCGGGGGTGCCGTAAGTTGAAAAGGGGGGGGGAACTCTTGAAAACTAAACAAAAAAAATAGCCACCGCGCAAGCAACCCGGCAATTAACACCGGCCAGCCCAGACGAGTTTATTACTTAGTCTATACCACGTACAAGCCTGGTACGTACTATTTATACCGGTACATATTACTCGCCACATAAATTGTACCAGGTATCTCTCTAAGATGATTAACCAGGACGGACACTGGGTGTGCTAATGATGTCTTTGGGTAGAAATAACGGTCTAATGCGAAGGAAACAAGCATAGATTGACTGGAGCTGTGGATACCAGGTCCTATCCTCTAGATGGCATCGCCTCAGTACTAATACCACTACGGTCCTATCACCTCGGCAGGGCTAGGAGTCAGTCTGATACAGTCTCTACAAGGCAGATTGGGTAGATCTGTTCTTGAGGTTTGGCTGCGGAGATACACAAGGTTTGGCTGCGGAGATGTTCTTGAGGTTTGGCTGCCGAGATATCTCTCGCAGCAAACCTTGTGTCTTCTTCTTGTGTATCTCGGCAGCCAAACCTCAAGAACACCTCCGCAGCCAAACCTTGTGTATCTCCGCAGCCAAACCTCAAGAACAGATCTACCCAATCTGCCTTGTAGAGACTTTATCAGACTGACGTATAGCCCTTCCGAGGTAAAAGGACCGTCGGGTTTAGACTCGGAGACGCACCGAGAAGGCTAGTGAGGAATATTGACCCTGTCGGGGGTAAACACCGAAAACCTAATCTCAGCATCCAAACCTAAAGAGCTTATGGATTACTACTGTCCCTCACAACTGTACGCATAGTACGATTGGAACAGAGAGGAGCATCCTGTAGTCACCAACCGGTGTGTCAACGTACTTAAGTGCAGGCTGCCGAACGAAGAGGGCAGCGTGCCACTTATTCAACGCTATCGTCGAGGGCGACTGCTGTGCACGATGTGAAAATAACTCACCCTAACCCTAACCCCAACCCAACCAACCAATGGTTAGGGCTAGTCTTCTTCGTCTCGTACATAGTGTGCGTCAACCATAGCGTCGGGTTAGAAACCCTGACCCCAACCCAATATGCTTAGGGCTTCATCGTCCTCCTAGTCTTGTACACGGCTAGTGTGCGTCAACCATAATGTCTAATAAATGGTAAGGTCTACTGAGGGCACCTTACCACTTCTTCAACACTATGGTTGACGCACACTAGCTGTGTACATACGACTAAAACAAACCCTAACTCTAACCCCAACCCAATCAACCCATGTTTAGGGCTACATAGTTATCTTCGTCTCGTAAACAGCTGGAGTGCGTCAACCATAGTGTAGAGCAAGTGGTCAAATCTACTGAGCACCTTACCACTTGTTCGACACTATGGTTGAAGGTCACTGGGTACGATACAAATGTCACTAACCCTAACCCTAAAAACCAACCCCAACCCAATCAACCAATGTTTAGGGCTAGTCCTCTTCGTCTCGTACACAGCTAGTGTGCGTCAACCATAGTGTCGAATAAGTGGTAAGGTCTGCTTGCTAACCCCAACCCCAACCCCAACCCCAACCCCAACCCAATCAACCAATGTTTAGGGCTAACCATCTTCCTCTCGTACACAGTGTGCGTCAACCATAGTGTCAAAAACGTGGTAAGGTCTACTGCGACCGAAACCCACCGCAAGATGCTCAAGCGTCCGCTGTCCTCGGGAGTGTCTTTCAGGCTGAAAGATATGTCCACCTTGCCAGCGACGAGGTTGAAAAGGTTGGTTGTGCCCGCCGACCCGGGCACTTCCTGCGGGGCAACAGCGAGTATCACGCGGTCCCGAAAATGTACGTGCAAGGCATGACTAACCCCTTTCAGACTTGAAGGGGGAAAAAAATCCATAAGAACTGACGATCACAGAACCGGCGATACGAAGCAGTAGGAGGTGTGCCCGAAGCGCAACATTATGATAGGAGCGATACGACACGCGCACAGCTTGCTGATACTCGTACTGCTGCGCGATCTTCCAAGACGGTTGATAAGATCGCACTTCTCGTGTTTTTGGTAGATATAAATGGGCCCCAAAGGTAAATGATGCCCGGGGAGTCGGTCGCTTGCTATACAGTCGTGGTCCTCCCGCGTTAGTGCGGTACCCTTTAGTGCGGAGCCTCAGTGTAGTGCGGTGATAATCGCTTGCCACGACCTCGTCTTACAGAGTATCGCACTATCCCAGGATAGTTCGGAATCCTACTTTAGCGCGGGTGTTGTCATCTGGCAAGGCACCCCACTCAAGAAGGACCACGACCGTACTGTTATGTCGAGATCTGGCGGTTCTTTCTTGTGCGGGCGAGAGGGAAAAAACTTCAGCTAATGTTACGTACGTACTGACTTCACGTGGGCGGGTGGTGTTATCCTTCTGTGATAACTTAATGATAAATATGTGAGAACGTGTGCGATTTCCCCCATGTGAGAGTGCGATTTCCCCATGTGAAAGTGCCACCGACTCTATTTAATGCCTAAACACTCTATGCTTCGACGACGACGACGACGACAACACCGCTAACAACATCGCTAACAACAACGCCAACAACAACGCCAACAACAACAGCAACAGCAACAGTAACAGCAACAGCAACAGCAACAACAACAGCAACGCCAACAACAACAACGCTAACAACGCTAACAACAACAACAACGCTAACAACAACAACGCCAACAACAATGCTAACAACAACAACAACGCTAACAACGCTAACAACAACAACAACAACAACAACGACAACAACAGCAGTGAATACTCGTACAACACACAGCAATCGGGTTTAAGGCTTCATCAGGTCCGATATCAGCACCAGCACCGCAATCTGAACACCGTGACAGCGTGACAGCGGGTGTGTGTACACGATAGCGAGCGGCGTGATCAATATTGAGCTGTTTCGAGTGTTGAGCATGTATAATGCCGGTATGATACACCGTTACGTGCTGGCTCAACGCCTGCGAAGACAACGGGCAGGCACGGTGCATAGTGCATACTGCCGTAGTTGCAGTAGCACGACTCGTGTGCATAGCAGACGGTCATACGAAGCCCATAGTAGCAGACAGCAGTGATGGAAGAGCCAGCCAGATGTCAATGGACAATCAACCAATTCTGACGGCTACAGCAGTAGGCTGTGTAATCGTGAAGCCTTCCACTTCTACGAATCATATTGTGAATATACAGCAGTAGGCTCAGCATCTGGCACTCTCCTCTGTTCCCGTGACTCGTGCCGCAGTGCTATTCTCGTGCTATGTGCTGCGGCTTCGCAGCAGCATCACAGCAGCGTTACCTCCATAACACAGGGGTTCAGCCAAGAGCAAAGGTCGGAACATTCTGCTACGAAAACTACCAGTCCAACGGACGTACAGCCGTATTGCGGAGCAAACATCCCCCAAAACCGAAAATACGGCCGTCTATCGTCTATTAGGGTGCTCCTTCCTGCGTAAACCGAAGCTATTCTAGTTCGAAACCGTCTCGACGTGTCTCACCACATAGTCCAGCATCGCGGCACGCGCGCCAGTCACGCAGTCATGGAAGAGCGTCAGAAGGTGCTTCTCTCCACGGCTGTCGACAAGGTGCCAATTCCGATTCACCTCCCCATCCAGTATGCTCACTGAATGAGCCATAATGCCTGCTCTCCCTATAGTGCTGGTATGTGCCAGCCAAGAATACCGGTAGTATATCGGACACCGGCACTGTTGGGTATATTGCCGATACTCCTACTAGTATTAACGGGTTCCAGTCGTGCCAAACGATTTTACCGGCACTATATCAGAATAGGCACTATTAAACCGGCACTATAGGGACACCTACACTGTATAATGCCAGCACAGCAGACGCGTCACATGGGGACACAGCACCGCACAGCTCGCGCGAGGCCCGTCGCGGAAAAGCAAACCAGAAGCTCGGGAGTCAGGAGAGTCGCGGAGTGCTGTACCCCGAACCTTTCAACTCAACCCCTGCGTAGCAAAGAGCAACGCTGAACCGAACAGCAGCAGCTGCTCAAAGCATAAGTTGGAGGAGCTGGTCTGAGGTTCTGTGGGTTCTTGGTTTTCTCAGAGCTGTACGCTGTTGGAACCTTCTGGAACTCCCCCAGAACACTTTTTTTTTTTTTGCCTAAATTCAGAAAAAGCAGAAAGGTCCTGGCAAAAAACTCTCTGCAGGTCGCCATGTTGGTCAATTTCAATCTTGCAACCTCGGCCCAGACTAAACCCGACCCCGGACCTAATCCAAAAGCCCTAACCTTTTGAGGGGCTCGAGGTCGGCAGGGGCAGTCGCGCGGCTCCGCAGCGCACGATTCGTCCCAGAGGGTGGGTGAAACGAGCTGGACTGGCCAAGATCAACTTTTTAGTTGGTCACGCACATTATTTTTATAAAAAATACACAACAGCTGTGAGATCTAGGATTTCGTCGAAACTCATCTTTGCAAGCTGTGTGTGATACTCCTAGCGGTCCGTTTTTTCCAGGGCTTTCCTGGGGACCGATTTTTAAGGTCGGGACGGGATCCCGCGGGATCGATCCATCCCGGGATTGTCCGGAACGGGGTAGGAAGGGGCACGGTAAGCACGGTATGGTACAGGACGGCATTGAGCCATCACGGGATTGAACGGGACAGTTTGGACGGGATTGAGGTATCACGGGATTGCAGTTTCCACGGCAAGCCGCGGCATCTTCCGCGGCATGCAATGGCGACCCGCGGCTTGCCACGGCAATCCCCCCGGCTATTTCCACGGCAACGTCCGCGGCAACAGCCGCGGCAATTTCTGCGGCAACAGCCACGGTAGTATCCGCGGTAATAACCGAGGCAATGTCCACGGCCGTGTCCATGTGTCCGCGGCATTACCCACGGAAACAACCGGGGATGTATCCGCGGCAACACCCGCGTTTACGTCCGCGGAAACAGTCGCGGATACAGTCGCGGATGCATCCGCGGCAAGAACCGCGGTTAGCCCCACGGCAATACCCACGGAAACAGCCGCGGGTGTATCCGCGGCAATAAGCGCGGTTAGCCCCACGGCAATACCCACGGAAACAGCCGCGGCAACAACCGCGGTTGGCCCCACGGCAATACCCGCGGAAACAGCCGCGGGTGTATACGCGGCAACATCCGCGGAAAAATCCCCGGCAATATCCCCGGCAAGCCGTCCACGGCAATATCCACGGCAATTTCCACGGCGGCATCCACGGCAATATCCGCGGAAACGTCCGCGGCAATAGTCGTTGTAAATAACGCGCTTGCCGCGGAGGTTGCCGCGGACACCGCCGCGGACATTGCTGCCGTGGTCATTGCCGTGGACGTTTCCGTGGAAATTTCCGTGGACGTTGCCGTGGACGTTGCTGTGGACGTTGCCGTGGACATTGCCGCGGAGGTTGCCGTGGACATTGCCGTGGGCCTTGCCACGGAGGTTGCCGTGGGCGTTTCCGTGGGCATTTCCGTGGATATTGCCGTGGACGTTGCCGTGGAGGTTGCCGCGGAGGTTGCCGTGGGCCTTGCCGCGGAGGTTGCCGCGGACATTGCCGCGGACGTTGCCGTGGGCATTGCCGTGGACATTGCCGTGGGCGTTTCCGTGGACATAGACGTGGGCATTTCCGTGGATACTGCCGTGGACATTGCCGTGGACATTGCCGTGGGCATTGCCGCGGAGATTGCCCTGGACGTTGCCGCGGAGGTTGCCGCGGAGATTGCCGTGGACGTCGCCGCAGAGGTTGCCGTGGACGTCGCCGCGGACATTGCCGTGGACGTTTCCATGGTCCTTGCCGTAAATATTGCCGTGGGTATTGCCACGGGCCTTTCCGTGGACCTCACCATTTGCCGTGGGCCTTGCCGTGACGTGCCGAGGGTATTGCCGTGGGCATTGCCGTGGCCCTTGCCGTGGCAAGCCGCGGCAATTCTTGCCGCGGATTGCCACGGGCACTGCCGCGGGTTGCCACGGCATGCCGCGGCATGCCGTGGATAGCCGTGGGCGTCGCCGCGGGTAGCCGTGGCATGCCATGGTAACCCGCGGCAGTGCCCGTGGCACGAAGTGGCTTGCCACGGGTACTGCCGCGGCTTGCAGCAAAAAAGTCAAGTAATGTACATCCCCCGGTTTTACGCGGCGCAATAAACACGGGATTGCACGGGACGGGATTTAACGGGTCGCAAAGAGCACGGGGTTGCACGGGACGGGATTGAGATGCCACGGGATTTTACGGGACGGGATTTGGCGGGGCGCAAAAAGCACGGTGGTACTCGACGGGACGGGATTTTGCGAGACGCAAATAGCACGGTACTCGACGGGACGGGATTGAGATATCACGAGATTGCACGAGACGGGATGAAAAAACGAACTTACACCGTATTTTTGTACGCTACACGGCAAGCACAGTATTTCGTATCATACGATTGCACTTTCAGTACTGTATCATACGCGAACATAACCGCATGCCATGGAATGGACGAATTGTGTTCGTTCAAATGGAGGGCTTAAAAACCAAAAATCCATGCGTACAAAGTATTTTTTTTGTACGTTGAACGAAAACGTTTTTAATTATAGGAAATTAGTTTAGAAAATGTAGCACATGAAAAAAAAAATGGTGACAGACAAGGTTCGAAAGCACGATTTCCTGCCTTCGAGTTGAGCATGTCTGAGAGCTAAACAAAAAAAATCCCGTTGTATCATAAATCACGGGATAAATCCCGCGCGATTGAACCTACGTCGCATAGGTGTATCCCTTCTAGATCTATCTACGTTGACATTCCATCTTGACATATGAAACTGTCATCCATCGACTACAGAGTCAATAAACCGACAACATGCACTATGATAAAAAGTACTGCTATATTGCTTGTGATTTGTACGACTTGTTCGTAGTAGTATACGTTACATTTCTAGTTATTATGACGTTTTACAAATCCAACACACGAAACCACGGGGGGACAGGTCTGTACGGGATTGGTGAAATCTCAAATTTCACGGGTTGTACGGGACGGGACACGGAAATCACGGGATTTGCCGAAATTTCACTGGGGGACTGGTTTGTGTTATGGTATTGCCCTGGGAGCCTGACTGAGGTTAGGTACCAGGAATTAAGATTCGGATACCGAGATAAAAGGGTTTCCACATACCCTTGGGGGCATGTGCGTAAAGGGAAACAAGGGGGTAGGGGATGATACGAAAAGGGTTTTAGCCTCGCAAACAGCGAGCAGTCGTGTGTTCACCTTGGACGTGTTCCCGTCCGTGGCCTCAGAAATAATACAAACGAACTACTGAGAATACACAAGTGAGTGGCATCGTGGGACCTGCTTAGTAGACAGACCTACTGGAGGTTACCCGTACCAGGGTACCCCTAGTGTAATTTTAAATGTATGATGATGTATGATGTGCATACACCCTGGACAATAGAAAGGAAATAGAACATTGATGCTACAACAGCTCCACAAGATGAGTTTCGACGAAATCCTAGATCTCACAGCTGTTGTGTATTTTTTAATTGTTTATAAAAATAGCTCCACAAGGTGGTTGCCAATGGTCATCGAAATCCACAATAGACAGGAAACGCCGTCTATCCATAGATACTGTCGGGAACAATAATGTCGTGTAAGCAACAGCAATATACATTGTGTGAACAATAGACTACTAAACCTTGTCAGGCGATGGCTATTGTCCTGAACAATAGATGTCGGGGAAGCAACACGAATATTCATCGTTTGAACAACAGACCACTAAACCTTGTCCATCGATGGCTATTGTCCTGAACAATTGATGTCGGGGAAGCAACAGCAATATTCATTGTTCAAACAACAAACTAATAAAACTTGTCCATCGATGGATATTGTCCTGAACAAAATATGTCGGGGAAGCAACAGCAATATACATTGTTTGAACAATCGACCAATATAACCTGTCGATCTTTGGCTATTGTCCTGAACCATAGATGTCGGGAAATCAACCACGATATACATTGTTTGAACATCAGACCAAAACTGTTTTTTTATCGATCGCTATGGCCGCCGACAATACATAATCAAGTGTGTCCACCAATGGCTATCGCACCCGCAGTGGACTACTGGGCGTGTTTCCACAACAATAGACTATTGCCTCCATACTATTGCCTCAATAAGTATTGTTGTTGCCTCACTCTATTGCATAGAGTGAAATTGTGTATATATCGATGGCCATTTCTGCCGACCGCCGACGAGTGTCATATAAAAAAAAACATTATAAAGACAAATACAGCTGTGAGATCTAGGATTTGGTCGAAACTCATCTTTGCAAACTGTGTGTGATATACAGTACCCCGATCGCGCGTGTTACGGGTTGTGTATGTCCGCATGAAGGATATAGGTCGGCGACTCCCCTTAGTGCTAGTTAGTACCAGGGTCCACAGTGTGATACGAAGACGTGGGTCTTAATCAAGCTGTGCACGGAATTTGTATACGGTGATTTGTGCACACCCTTAACGACTCTATTCGAGTTCATGTTCGGTTTGTGAGGCAACCATTCGTCCACGGACGAATACCCTCTCAAACCTATACCTAGTATACCAGGTATGGGCAACTGTTCGTCTGGACGAATACCCTCGCAAACCTCATGGGGCAGATAGTCGTCCACCGACGAATGTGGTACCTTTTCAGAAAAGTGGGGCGAACATGCTTGTTTCGGGTTGGAATATTTGAAACGATTTTACGAACAATAAAACAGTAGTGAACTATTAATAAAAAACGTACCTGGTATGTTGAAATTGTCAAACTTAAAAAAATAAAACAAGTACGTATATGATGCTTCCGGGGTAGAGCGTTTTCTCCATGTTCTGTCGAATTATATACTTGTTTCTGGGATAGTCCGTTCGTTAGCCCTGGGTAACGTAGTTAAGACTGCTGGGCAGTCGATCAGTAGATGTTTTAGGCCATGTGTTAGTTGGTCTCCCAGCAGGGTAGAGACAGGAGAACTGACTCCATGATGCATCATAATCGCTACCGGTACCTGGTACGTCCCGGGTTCCACCGTTCGTCATCGAAGCAGCAGGACAGGTATAAACAGACGATACAGTTTCTATACCCGGCGGCATCATCCACGAAGACGCTGACCTCATGGTTGTGATCGAGCGCCGGGTCCGACTGATGAGGGCATGCTACAAGCGGTACGGTCCAGAGCTATACGATATGCCGACCGCCCCGCTCCGCCTGAAGGTCGGCATGCTGAAGACCGAGGTGATTGAGACCCTGCTATACGGGTGTGTGACGTGGACCCTCAACACGACCCACTACGATAAGCTCAGGAAGGCGCACCTCGAGGTTCTCCGGCGAGTCCTTGGCTTCCAGCGGTGTGCCGACCACACCCTCTCTTACGCCAAGGCCCTCAAGAAGACGAACTGCGAGAGCATCGAAGCGACCATCCGGAAACGGCGGCTGTTCTTCGCGGGGGCAATGGTACGGCAGAACGAGGGGAGACTACCTAGTCGGATGATGTTTGCGCAGATAGCCGGGGG
>JAYJMJ010053583.1:0-20590 GCA_036873875.1 Laminaria ephemera | reverse complement strand
AAAACAATGGCGTTATTCCTCCCCGACCTGAAGGACGGGGTATCCAAACGCTGAAATATAGAGGACAAATTGATGAATTAATAGAATCAATTAATTCAACCAGAAGCCTAATTGCAAAATCAATGTCAGGTCTATATAAGGATAATTTGATTCAACAACAAAGAAATTTGTTAAGAATTCAATTAGAAAGAGCCAATATTAAATCAAGTTCCCCGAAAAAGCACCAAATAGCGGAATTGTAAGAAAACTAATTATGAAGTGGTTGTTCTATAACAGAGCAGCCTTTTTTTTGTTTAAAAAACAGGCAAAAAAAGGTTGTACTTTAACCAATAAATGAATATTATGTATACATAGTAAAAATAAATAACAAAGAGAGATAAAAATGAATACTTCTTCAAATTACATCGCTGATTGTTTATCAATTGTTGCTGAAATGCGTGCAAAACGAAATGTGAACAACACTTCGGGCTTTGCAGGTGTAACTTGTTCTATTGAGTGGGATATTGAAAAACCATTTCATGCTCAACGTCGTTTTGTAAATGTTGAAACAGTCGGTGAACAAAGTGAAATCAATCATAATAAAGTAAACTTTGCTGCTGTATTTGGTTATAAGTTTGCACATAGCAACGTTTTAAAAGCCGCTTGGGATTGTGCAGAAAGCATTTATGCTGAACGTAATGGTGAAGATATGAATGAATTTGAGCCAAGTGGTAGCTATCCTGATGAGCTTTTTGGTGTTGAAGTGCCACAAGGCACAAAATCAGAAGAATTAGCTGAGATGCATAAACAAGAAGTGGAATCAAAACAGCAAGTTCAACGAAAAGAAAGTGAACGTCAAAAAAATCTAACTGTTGCAAAGGAAATGGCAAGTCGTTACAAGGCAGATATAATGAAACAGTTGGCTATTTCTGGTATTGATAAAGATGAGGTGTTAGAAGATTTTACCGACATTCTATCAGATACAGCTTATCGTCACCCTGAAAGTTTAGGGGGTAAGGAAACATTTATAAAAGCCTTTCTTTCAGAGTGCTAAATAAAAATCGAAAACGTCTTGGTAATTCAAGGCGTTTTTTTTGTTTTAAATTCATTTAAAATATCAAAAATAGTGGCTTTTTCTTGTTGTTGTTGCTATAATATAGACATATTCAATAAAGAAGAGAACTTCATTATGATAACAAAAGCATTCTATGAAAACGACGAAATTATTAACTTTAATACGGTTACTGATTTATCAAAGCTTATTTTGCTTTCTGAGGAAGCAGCTATTTGTCAATTGAGTGCATTGAAAAATGCACAAAAAATCGCAATGGAAAAAACAACGTCTGCTGTTGCAAAAAAAGCATTGAAATCGATTTTATTTTCTGAGTTGATTCTTCTCAATAATCCTTTTGCAAAAGGGAGAAGTTCAATTGACAATGCACTGGTAAATAAAGAAATGCTTAAATCAGCTATGCAAATGGCAATGGCTAACATGAGTAAAGAAGATGCCAAAATGATTCGAGATGATTTTATGTTTGATGTTGTGCCTGTTGGTGTTCCACCAGTATTGCAAGCAGAGTATGATGATGATGAAGCAGACAGAAAAGCAATGTTAAGTGCTTAATTAAACAATTGAAAGAAGAGCCTAGTTTAAGGCTCTTTTTTTGTTTTAAATAAATATAAATGAACAAAAAAAAGCCGCTAATAGCGGCTTAATGTATTTTAATGTATTTTAATGTGTTTTAATTTCTTTTAAAGGAAGATGTGATCTCTTTGTTTTAAGATAATGACCAATAGTTGAACCGTTTTTGATGATAAGCCGAGCATGAGAGCAATTTAAGTCAAGCTTTCTCATGTTATCAATAGAAATCCTGAAATCATAATCAGGTTTAAGTTTTTCAGGAACAGGGTATTTGTCTTTGCTAGTAGATATAGAAACTTCCTCTCCCACGCACCAGATAGAATAAGTTACATAGTTAGTAATAAAATCTGTTTTTTCGTATGATTCAATATAGAAAACTCCATTTTCCAAATTATCGGCAATAGGTTTGAAGTTATGCTCTTTGGCAAAAACACCAACGGATATAAAAGATCCGAGAATAGACAATAAAAACAAGTGTTGTAGTTTTTTCATAAAAAAGACTCTTTATAGTTATAAATTATATTTAAGATAGGGTAAACCCTGCGATAATACTATCTTTGATTTTAAATCGACAAGTATTGTATTTTTCAAGGTCATGAGTGATGTCAGGGGTAATGATGTCTTTTTTAGAAAGAGATAATGCAACTCGTTTATCGACTTTAATAATCTCACGGTTGGCTTTAAAAAGCCAACACTTATAATTATTTATATCATTATCACAATAAAAATCATAACCTTGAAACGCCATTTTGAAATAAACGTTTTCTTGCTGTTTAGTAAGCCCTTTTGGAATAGGGCATATAGAAACAACAGCCATTATTACTTAAGTTTCCAAGCATAGTAATTTTTAGTCGGAAAATCATTACAAGAAGTAATAATCCCTTTGTCGTGAAGTGATTCAGCGGTTCGACGGTTAACAGGAATTTTTTCTTGACTGTTTTCTTTTTGCAGCCAACATCTATAATTAGCTCCCTCATTGGTCAGAAGAAAGTATTTCTCTCGATCCATTTTAAGGAAGACATCTTTTTGTGCAGGAGTTAATCCAGGTGGAATTGGGGAAATAAAACGAACTGTCATAATGATCTCTCTCTTTGTTGTAAGTAGGGATATTATATCAAATATTTTTTTTAAAAGCAACAAAACAAAGACCGCCAAATGCAGTCTTTATTTTTTTGTTTAAAAATTAATGGGTGTATTTAAAGGGGTTGTTATCGTTCTACGAAGTTTTTCCATTTCTATTTCGGTCAATCCAAGTTGGTTACGTTCTGCACCTTTATGAAGAACACTGTTGACTTTAATGTCTGGTAAAATAATAGGAAGAGGCATAGATGCAGCATTAGTGATCAATTGCATTTCTCTATAACTAAGTCCAATGATAGTCATGTTGTGATAAAACATTTTATTTTCCCAAACGCTCTGATTCTTGTTTGTCGAAGTCACTTTTTGAAGCAATTGTAATTTTTGTTTTCATCAATGTAGCTTCATAAAGAGTAAAGCCACAACCACCAGTTAGACAAAATCGAGCATTTGTTAGCAAAAAAAACAAATCAATTTTTTCACCTAATTTAAGTGAATAATCTGTGTTGTCTTTTGCTTCGATTTGGACACGGTAATAAGCGCCATTAATTAGTTGGGTCATGTATAGGTACTCTTGTTTTTAAGTTGAAATAATTATACTACAATTGTTCTGAAAAGGCAAAGATTAAACAAATTTAATCATGACGGGAAGCTCATCGTTTGAAACAAGTTTGTAACCAAACTTACAATAAAAATCAACAAGCCATTCACCCTCTGACAAGTCTATAACCAAGATTAGGCAAGGGTCTGTGTTTTCGTTTAGATATTGACTCATTAATGAAGTAGCAACGCCTTGTTTTTGTGTGACAGCAAACACTGATCGCAACAAAGAAAAGGATTGAACGCTTTTTAACCTGTCGAATTCATTCGATGAAAGGAATTGTTCGCAATCTTGATTGTCAAGATAATTAGTAATTCGTTCTAAACTACAATTGGCAGTGGCAATAAGATTGCTTCCATCTTCACGCTCGTAAGCAATGGCTTTATAGTCGGGTTTATTTCTGTTTTGACGAATAAAAGCCATTTGAAAACCTTAAATAGACCAGTGCTTTGAAATAAACGGTTTTAGTTTTCCACTATTAATAAGTTTTTTTCGAATATCTAATCGTTCTCTGGCAAGTTTTCCGATAGGCTTTCCATTGTGTATGATAGCACTCTTATCATCAGCAGCGATGAACTCAGCATCAGAAAATAGACACTTAGAATTGATGGGACAAGCTTCGGTGTATTCATAAACAAGACCATCAGAAGTAATTAACATGTTCTGGTGAGGCTCATTAAAATCATTGATACTATTTTGTCTAAATAAAGGTTCGGAAGAAAGTTGACGTTTAAGTTCTTTTTGTTGTTGACTAAAGAAAAAAAGCCTTTCTTGTTTTGCGTTAATTAATACTTTGTGCATACTGTTTAGTCCAAGATGTATTGAGTAGGTATTGTAACAAAAATAGGTTTTTAAAACAATAAGAAATTGAATAAGCTACCTTTTTTTGTTATTAAAACCGTTGTAAATCGGGATCAGATAATTCGATATCTGGAAGTTTATCTTTATGTTTTTCGTATTCTTCGATAATCCAATCTTCCATTCGAATTTCACTCCAGTCTGCTTTGCAGTAATCGGTGTAAGTTAACATGAAAAGCATCATCATATGTGGAAAAGGAATGCCTGCTTTACGGGTTCTCATAGCCGCCCCACGACCTTTATCACCATGAGCTGAAACAATGCCACCCATACCTAATTGATCAAGGCTCTTGCCAAGAACAGCAATGAAAAAATCATTTAAATGTTTATCAAGATATTTGTAATGACTGATTTTTCGCTCAATCTCTTTTAAATGTGCAACATCTATATTATTAGCCGTCATTTGTTACTCTCTTATTGGTGATAGTTTCTGCAATGCATTATAGCAAAAGGGTTCCACTTAATCAAGCCGCATCTGCTACATCTTTGTTTTCAAATTGAGTAATCATATTACTCATGTTTGAGTTTGCTTCAATTTCCCAAGGCAATAAATTATATTCGTCAATTGTTAGCTCATCTTGCTCATCAAGTTTGAGAAAAATTGCCTGACTATCTTCGTTATCTTTCCATACGATAGTTTTTTCAGAATTAATTTCTACAAGAGAAAGTCTATTGTCAATAAGTTGCTGAATGTGGACGATTTCGTGGCATAGATCAAGAAGAACTGAGTAAATGGAGTTTCTTGTTATTAAAAAGAGTTCAAAGTCAAATTTATCATCATGAGAAGGTCGAACACCCGCAAAATCTTCATCATGAAAATCCCAAATAATAGAAATCGATGGAAGATTATTTGCTGACTGATTGAGGAAGTAGCACAAAACATCAATGATGTGATCTTCATATTCTTTATTTTTAGGGTTTTTAAAAACAATCATAACAAACTCTTTTATTAATTGAAAAATATTTACTTAGATGAAAATAGCAACGCAATTTCATCCATTCTTTGCATTTTATCATTAAGTTTTTTTTGTTCTTCTTGATATTGAGATTTCAATCGATTTACATCTTCAATAGACATAACATATTCAGGGTAAACACGTATGACGTAGAAAGGATTTTTCCAGTATTGAGATCCGAAGAACGTATTTTCTCGTTCTTGATATTGAATATAATCTTGAATGGTTTTATGACCATACTTAGTCATATAAGAGTGGTAATCTTCATCCATAACAACAAACTCAATCATGTAATGACCAGAATCAATAAGAAGTCCCCCGTGAATACCAAGAGTCCCGACAGGAAACCCATACGATTCTTCGATAAGAACAATTGTGTCAAATTCTTTACTTTTTGTTGAATGCATGTTTTTTTTCTCATTTATTTTAATTAAGTTAATTATAGCAACACCTGACTTTATAGCCAGGTGTTATTTTTAATAATTTAAAAAATAAAAATTTAAGCTGTGTAATATCGGTCTTTTAAGTTAATACGCTCACAAAGACCTTTTATGATGTAAGTATCGTGTTCGATAATATCACAGCCAGTATTAAACATAGAATAAATAGAAGCAGCTTTTTTTAGTGTAGGTTCAACACTTTCTCGAACAACATCATCAGCATAGTGTTTTTGGAGGTAAGAAAAAGCAGCGTCCTCTGTGATAACTCGGATCTCATTGGCAAATGAAAAACGTTCTTTGACAAAATTAACAACTTCTTTTTGCCATTCTTTACCAAGCACATAATGTCCTCTGCCTTTACGTAAGCCTTGGATTTGTCGAATGTAAACATTCATATCAAAATCAATAAAAAAGCTAATAAAGAAGCTTGGCTTGCCTTTAAAGTAGAACATTAGACCTAATCGGGCATCCATGTAAACTTGGCTTGAAACTTCGTCTTTGTAACAATTAGATTCATCACAAAAATAACGAACGTTAAACTCTTTTTTCTTGAAAAAAACGCCAGTATTATCGGACATACCATATTGGCTGTTTGCATGAATAGGCTTTGCTTCAAAACGTTCATCACCGAAAGGTTTATCAAGTTCAGTCGTTATAGAATTATAAACTAATCGAGTTTGTTCTTCTGAAAAACGTTCGAATTTAACCCAGTGAAGCGGAGCCATTTGAATATGGTCATAAAGTGGAATGTGCTGATCTTTGTAAGCAACTTGAAGAAGTTCTGCCACCTTTTCAGTTAGACCGCCACGAATATTATAACGAACAATACTCTCATAGTTTTCCAACATAGTCTCATAAGGAATCTGTGTTCGAAGAAAATTCCCCATTTTTTCACAAATAGGTGGTAAGTGGCTTCGTTTAATAGATCGTGAATAGGTCGGTTCTTTTTTTTCTTTTTTCTTGTTGAAATAACTACCAAAGTCAATATCTTTAATCATAGTAAAAGAATCAGGATCGCTATCCATAAGAGCATTCACTTTTTCTTCGTAAAATTCATCCAATCTTCCAAATACACGTTGTGAATGTAAATCCAATTTTTTTGAATCTTTCATGATAAAGCCTCTTTTGATTTGATGGTGGTATTATACAAAAAAATGAAGATTTTAACAAGTTTAAAAAGAAAAAAAGCCCAACAAGAGGGCTTTTTTTAAACTTATAAGTATTCGGGATTTGCTTTAACCAATAACAACACCTGACGGGCATGGATCTAAAAAGTTTGATTCATGACTGATTTTCGGTTCGTCAAGTAACGCCTCAGCGTCTTCCTTGATGAATCTGTCTGCATAGTTAGGTGTCCAACCATGTTTCTTGCTCCAATGAAGCATACTGGTTCGATTAGTGATCATATATAGTTGCTGACCATCTTCATTTTTTCCTGATACTTCTATAGACATTTTACTTTCCTGATTGAGATTAAATTGATTTAACTTAGTTTTTTGCGAGTCAACCGTTTTTGTGCGGTGGACATTCACTATGCTCGGCTATCCAGTACCATTTGAATAGCTCGACATTCACGCTCAAAATAATCCATTTGATCCATGCTGTAATTAAGGAAGTTATCCGCTTTACTTCGATTTTCTTTCATTAATTGTTCTAGTTGTTCGTCAGATTGACGGCTGTAATGGGAAAGAGAACCGTTGAAGTTTTGATGAACGATAGTGCCTTGCTCGTAAGGGTTGTTAAGAGTAATTGCTGTCATGGTATCACCTTTTTTTTGTGGGATTATCTTTAAGGAATGAATATATAATAGTCGATTGGTTAAATTATTGCCAGGTGTTTTTTTCTTTTTTTAAAATAAAAAAAGATTGCACCAAGAAAAACACATTGCTATAATAAGGTAATTATCAAGTAAGCCAAAGGGCAATACAATGAGTGAATCAAAAGGTTTCGAAGTTAAATCGGTTAACAGCGTAGTGGAAGGTATGAAGGTTGATCAAGTAACAACATTCTACAACGAAAAGACAGGGAAGGTAGAAGCGGAATATTTTTACTGGGATGGCAAGTGTAACTACCTATTAAGTTGGGGTTTTGAGAAATCTTCAATGGGTGAAGACAGAAAAACAAAGGCTCATAAAAACAAGAAGAAAAAGGGTATAAATCCGTTCTTTTCGTTGAAAAAAGGTTGGTTTGGTTACTAATCAGAACTAAAAAAAAACCGTAGAGAGTAATGTTCTTTACGGTTTTTTTTATTGAAGCAAAAAAAAAGAGTCTTTAAAAAGGCTCTTTTGTTTTTTGTATTATTTAATTCGATTTTCAATATTAGGGCAGAGTTCGAAAAAATAAAATTCGTCTTCGCAATCATCGCTGTATTGCTCAAAACAGTTAAAATAGGCTTGTGCAAAGATAAAAGCATCTTGTGATTTAAAATTGGAAGACAAAGAATAATGAAAAGTAAATCTTCGACTATGACTACCATAAGAGAGAAAGAGCTTTTCAATAGCTGATTTCATGGCTGTCTGTGCTTCTTCTTTTTCTTTGCTTGTTAGCTTATTGGATAATCGGTTATATTGAATCATGGCAAGTTGTTTTTTCTTGCTCGTTCGATATGAATGTGTGTCACCATTCATAACTTGTTTAACAATAAAAAAGAGACCGATGGAGAAACCCAAAACCATGACGGTTGCAATAATTGCAAAGATATTTTGATTTGTTATTAACATAATTTTACCTTGATTTAAGTTTTATTCCTGAATAAATAAGTTTTGCAATCCTGAATAAATAAGTTTTACATATGACCTTTAGACTCAAGATAAACTCTTAGCTCATCACCAAATAGTGAGTGAATGACTAGTGGCGCAATAACAAATAAAAGAAAAATCATAAAGAACGTTTTTTTGAATGCATCTTTTGTTTGAAATTTAATAACATCCTTGTTGTAGGATTCTTTAGATCGCATTATTTCAGAAGTTCCATAAACAACTAAAATAGAAATTGATAAATGAAAGAAGAAAATAAAATTATCAATTTCTGGAAGTTTGAAAACCAATATCCAAATTGCTTCAAAAGAAAAAACTAAGATGGAAAGAGTAGAAAAAACAAGAAAAAATCTTGCAATTAAAAAATAAATTTCATGTTTGCTAAGTTTTCTTTTAATATTATTCATTTTTTTGACCTAAGAAATTGTTTTTTTGATGTGGTAATTATATAAGAAACCACGGCTTAACGCAACCTTTTCAACTTAAAAGCCTCTACTTTTTTTACGCTCTTCCAAGTATTCTTCAAGTCGTATCTGTCCAAATAAACCCACTTTTTTAGCTTGTAATTTTAAAAAGTTTTCATTAATGAAGTCAATATGAAAATTATCTTTAACATATTCAATGTAAAAATTATTTTCAAAATCTTCACAAGTGTGCTGACTGTCATGTTTTTTATTTAAAAAGACAATAACCTCATCCAGTGGGATATCGACACGTGGGATCTCTGTGTTGTTGCAATAAAGTGATTCAAGTTGCTTCACATTATCAAGATGAAAATCAAAGGCATCGTCAAATGTGTTTTCTCTTTCAAGAAGTGGAAATTTTGAAAAATCAACATTGGTGACTTCTTCAATTTCATCGAAATCTGAAATCATGAAAACATCACTAGGAAGAATGTTATCACCTGTAAATTCGATAACGAAAAGTGCTTGATTATTGATATAAACACTATCGATATTTGCTACAATGTGTTGTTTGTTATCACTCATTTTGAACCCTTTGAAATGTTGTTTTGATGGAGTAATTATAGCAATAAAACACAAATAAAACAACAAAAAAAGATGTATTGGCAATAAAAAAAAGATTGAAAAAAAAGAAAACAACAGATATAATAAGCACAACTAAAACAACTTGAAGAAGAGAAAATAAATGTTTAATCGAAATGTTGCAATTGACAAAGATGATACCTTAAATTGGCTGACAAAAGATATCTGTGACAAAGCAGGTATTCATATGGATGATATTCCGACATTAGACATAATTAAATCAGGTCGAGCAAAAAAAGAGTTTTACGTTGCTCGTGATGAGTTTTTTGCAGATCCATCTAATTTTGCAAATGCTCCGTATGGTTTAGCACATAAAATTGTTGAAAAAGCAAAAGAATATAATTTTAATCCATTGGTTTGCACAAAAACAATGTCAGATCATCCTCGTGGTGGCGAAATTGTAATGCATAAATTCAACTTCTTGAATGAACATTTCAAAGGTGTAGAAGCTCAGATTGTAGTTGGACGTAAATTTCCAGATGCAATTGGGTTGATTGATGATTCATATAATAATGGATTGCATTTCAACAAAACAGCGAATCGCCCATTCTTGGTGTGGAATCATAAAACAGGTACCGAAGAAATCCTTGATGTGTTTTATACTTATGCAGACTACTTCTATAATGCAGCAATGGAAGATATTAGACTTATGAATGGAAAGAAATACACCCACGTAATAAAAAAAGAAAAAGATAGTGATTATCAATCATTGGAGCTGAAACATTGCTCGAATGATGGTGATGATGTTTTTATTGGTTGTTTTATCATTAAAATTGCTGACTGTGCAAGACTTTGTGAAATTTATGTCGAAAAGTCAATTTTAGAAGAATCTAAAACAGATTTTGATGTGCTTATAGAAAATACAGTAGGTTCTGATTGTTATTTTTCTGATATGGAAAGTGAAGCTTGTATCAAGACGATTTGTTATAATTTACAAAGCAAATATTTATCATAACAAATTAGTTACACTTGAAAAGGTTCTTTTGTTGCAAAAGAGCCTTTTTTGATTTATAATTGGGTTAAATAAATTAAAGGAAAAAAAATCATGAAATGGCTAAAAGAAGCATTAGTTTCAGGTGAAAAAGTAACACTTGAAAAAGTCATCGAAAAAAATAGCAAAGATTTTCCTTTGTTGCTAAGGCTTAAAGAAACGGATCAAGATCCTGAATGGCATGCTGAAGGTGATGTTCATATTCATACTAATATGGTTATGGATGAAATGTACAAAATCTTTGAAGAAAATGACTTTTCAATTGATGAAAAGTATGTGTTATTAATGTCTGCGATCTTTCATGATATTGCCAAGCCACTTACCTCAAAGTGGAAAGAAGTGAGAGGTAAACAGCATTTAACGGCAAGAGGTCACGAATACGAAGGGCTTTCATATCTAAGTTATAAATTTATGTCTACGGATGTAGATCAATCTCTTACACCTCAAATATTAGATTTGGTCGGGTACCATCAACTGCCTAAGCTATTGGTTGTTAAAGAGGGTTCGACTGAATGGGATTATGCTTTATTGACTGAAAAGACTGCAGGTTATCTGTTCTACTTTTTAGAATTAGCGGATATGCGTGGTCGTGAAACGGCAGATTATGATGATCAGCTTGAATACATGGAATTATTCAAAATGTATTCAGAGGAATACAATTGTTATACAACAACCAGTAAGATTGATGATCGACTAAGAAAATTATTTACAGAGACATTCAATGAGTCTGATGAGTCGGCACTTTCTTATTTAATAGGTAAAGCGAAAAAGCGTTTAAGTGAAAAGGCAATTGTTGATCCGATAGTTGTTTATCAAAAATATTTTGAGAGAAAGGACAATCATTCTACATTATATCTAATGTGTGGTTTATCGGGTTCGGGCAAATCAACAACGGTAGAGAGAATTAAGTCAGAAACGGACATTGCGTTAGTCGTGGAACTTGATTCACTTAGAAAGGCTCATGCTCAAAAGAGCAACAACCGAAGAGAAGTAGACGGCAGAGTAAGACAGGAAGCAAAAGAGTTATTGAAGACAGCATTTGCAAAAAATGATAATGTAATATTTGATGCGTGTAATCACAGGAGAGATTTTAGAACAATCATTTGTGATTTGGCAGAAGAGTATTTTGCAAAAACAGTGCTAGTCTTCGTAGAAACGCCATTAGAACAATGCATAAAGAACGATGCAAACCGTTCTATTCGAACAGTCGGAGATTGTGTTATTTTGAAGCAACTAACAACTTTCCAATATCCAGAACGTCAAGAGTTTAACGAGATTTATTCTCATTAAGCAAAAACCGCCTTATGGCGGTTTTTTTATTTCATAATAAAAAAAGCACTGAGAATTCAGTGCTTTTTAGTTTGATAATTATTTATCAAGAAACAAGCCCAAACCAGACTTCATCTTTTTCAAGTGTGATTTCTGAATCGTATTCTTCGTGTGTAACTACAGGGAGATAGCTGTCAGGTTTTAAGAGAATCACTTTATCAAAGTCGATGTCTTTATTTTTTTCGATGCGCTCAAAAATATTGAGAGAAAGAAAACATTTGTTTGCATCAATCATTTCATCAACGATTTTTTCTTTTTCTGATTCGATCTGGCTAAGGGAGTTGGATTCTGAAAGGACTTTATCAATATCTACTAGTTGGTATTTTTTCATTGTTATTCCGTTTGTTGTGTTTTTAGTGTTTGTTAATATCTGTATATTATAACAAAAAAACATTTTAATATAAAGTAAATAAATAAAAAGCCAGTATATATACTGGCTTTTTTGTTTTAATTTAGTGTTGGGATGGTTTAATTTATTTCAGTATTGTTTTGAAAAAAGTTGCGTTCTTCCATGTAAAAAAAGGCAACTGAACCAAGCATAAAGCCAGTGCAAATTATCATTAAATCATGGTTGGGTTGTGTAACTTCCATAGGGAAGATATCAAACAATGTAAGCGTAGAACCTATCATAATAAGACAAGAAATAATCGTGTAGTATATTTTAGCCATTTTTTTGTTCCCACTATTGAAACAAGCCGCCCGTAAGCGGCTAAACAGGTTGTTTAAGAAATTAATGCAAGAGCTTTATTAGCAGCTTTAGCATGTTCGGCAAGCTCGTTTTTTATCCAATTTGAAAGGTGTTTTGTAACAATTTCTTTAACTTCATCTTTATTCTCAGGTAAAGCATAAACAAAAAATCGAAGAGAATAATCAAACGTTGGAACAAAATGAAGATCATTAGGCTCAGTTAGACCAGAAACTTCAAAAAAATGTTCTGAATTTATAGAAGAGGATTGAGAACAGAAATCACAGCCAGATGCAGGAGATTGTTGTGGTCGAACGCTGACAGTTTCATTTTTATCAACAACGGTCAATCCTTCTGTTGAATTGAATTTAAAGCTTAAAGTTACGAATTGGTTGCCATCTTGGTTAAACTCTGAAAAATTAAAAGCTTTCATTTTGATTCTCTCTTTGTGTGTTTTGTTTTGATGAAGTAATTATAGTAGAGTTGATTTAAAAAGGCAATAAAAAAAGATGCTAAATGCACCTTTTTTTTAATTATTTTTTTCGTTTTTCACTGGCTTTTTTCATGTTTTTCCATCGTAAATGTTCGTACTCATAATTAAAAAGAAATGACTGATAATGAGGGCTATCAGTATCAACTCTTTCAAATCGAGCCTTAGCAGCGTAATACTTTGCTTGAATTTTTTTTGCATATGCCTTAAAACGGTTTTCAGGCAAAGCGACCAGACTGTTAATGCTTTTTGCATCTGAAAACATAATTGTTTTTGCAACTGATTCACTGAAACTCATAATTGTTCACCTGTTTTTGTTTTGTCGATCATAAAAGAGTAGCTATAACTAAAATCTGTCTCCTTGAAAGTCCCTTTCTCCTCAAATGAATTGAAGTGAAGTTGCGCAAAAGCAAAGGCAACAGGGCAATCAAAATGATGCACAAGACTTTTTGTTCGGATAGAGTATTCTTCTTTTTTTAAATCTAATTGTGCATTGATAATGTTTTGCATTTTGTTTATTGCTCGTTTTTGCTCATCCTTTGATAAGGATAAAGTAAAAAGTTCAGCATGTTTTTTAATGTTCTTTTGATTTGGTTGCTTAACTTTGGTTTCATAATCCAATTTGGATTTATAAAAAGAAAGTCTAATGAAATCATCCCAACCAAAAACAACCACAAAAAGAACAATTGCGATATAAATAATATAAATATTCTCAGTCATTGAATTATCCTAGTTAAGATTTGCTAAGTTTTAAAAGTATAACAAGACGGAAAGAAAAGCACAATATTTTAATAAAAAAGGTTGCTATATAGCAACCTTTTAATTATTTAAATATGTTTTTCAATTTCACTAAGACATGAAATGACGCCATATTTTTGTGATATGGTAGGGCAAATATCAACACCACGAGACATTAACAAAGGTTTAATACCTGCGGCAATGGCTTCATCAAGGTGTTTTGTGCGATCATCAATGAATGCGGCAACGTCATGTTCTGAGGCAAACTTACGAAGGGCATCTTCTTTTGATTTTCCATAATCAATACAAACAACATCAATGAATGCGTCATTGTATCGTAGTTGAAGATTTTTATTTCGTTGTGAAATAAGTTCTTCCGTTTCACCAATACAAGTAACAACAGCAAAATCAAACCGTTCGTTTAATTCTTCAAGGATTTCTTTTGCATCAAGTTGAAATGTATCAAGCTGTGAAAGATAACCTGACTCGGCAAAGTCCTTCATGATTGAATCATTAAACTTATTACAATCACTGCCTGTAATTTCTTTTAGGGGAACAAATGAAGTTGTTCCTATGTATTTTTCCACATGCTTAATGCAGTGTCCGTTATTTTTAAGGTATGATAAAAACCCTGCTAACCAATCTAATAAGACTGAATCTGCATCGAAAATAAGTAGTGGTTTTTTTGATCTCATGTTAAATCCTGTTTTAAATATCAACAATATGTAAATAATAATAGAAACCTCACATAAATGCAAGGTTTTTATTAAAGATATTAAAAGACATTAAAAGATATTAAAAGTGTCGCATTCCAATTGTGGGATTAATGAGACAAAGCGCAATAACTTTTCCGTTTGAATTTAGAGACCGAAAAACATAGATTTCGGGCATTTCATTTTTTAGCATCCATTTTTCAAAAGAGACCAATGCTTTGTCATAAATATCAAATTGTCGAAAATGGTCAAAAAATTCAAGTCCATTACTTTGAGAAGCAGGTGCGGGAATACTTGGATAATAGTTGATGTTTTGATCAAATGGTTGTTTTTGGAGAGATTCTGCGCTAAATAAAAGTTCTCCAATATTAGGATAGTTTTTAAGCGTTTCACCAGTATTTTTATAGTGATTAAGGTGTTTTTTTAACTGACCAATAAACACATGGAAAAGCTTGGTTTCTTGTTGAATGTAGGCATCAATCTTCTCAGATAAATCATCAGGATTTGTTTTAAAAAAGTCTAACATTTTTCTTGGAGTTAAATTTAACATATGGATACCAATTATTGAAACAATAGAAACAAAGTATAACCTATTAAGAAAAAAAATCAATAAAAAAGGCTAAATGATAGCCTTTTTTTAGTTTTTTTTTAAGCAAGAATTCGCTTTGTTGCACTTGGGGTGCAATAACTGTTGATATAGGTAAGTAGGTCTGATTCTTTACTGTGAATATGTTTTACTTTACAGCCTTTTTGTTCTAGTGTTTTGTCGCCAGAAATAAAAAAGTCGTTGTCTTTAATAGAAAACACAACTTTATCTTTGCCGCTAGGATGTTTAAAAACTTTAACAACAACTCTTTCATTTTGATCTCCAATGTATCGAGATTCCTCTTTAAGCGCTTGGATGACATTAGCACAATGTTTCTTAACAAAATTCACGAGGGGTGTTTCTGTGATTTTGTGCTTTGCAAATGTTTGATATCCGCCCCAAGCTTTAGGTCCTGCGAAGCGATAACCACAATCAGACTCCCCGTTAGTCTTAATAGGAGATAAAATAGCAAGAGAGTTTTTCTCTCCGTTAATATCGATATGAAGCCAGTGTTTTTTCATTTTGAACCTTTTAGAATTGTTTAAAACAGAAAACAAAGTATAGGTTTTTTCATTGAAAAAGTCAATCATTTTATTTTAATTAAAAAACTTTACTTGCCGTTCTTTTTATTTTAAAATTGCTCTATGAATCATTAACAAAAAAGAGAATAACATGAAAGATACAATTCAAACAAACACAACAAAAACAGGCTTGTTAAAAATAAAACTAACTAAAATGCCTAATCAAGTTGATGTTGATGAGTTAAATAAAATGCAATCAATTTCGACATTCATGTTGTGTCAAGAAAAAGGTTATTCTAGACTTTTAGTAAGAGAAAACGCAGGCTTTTTTCCTCCAACAATGGAAGCTCCAATCAACCAATGGTTTAGACCGTAACAACAAAAATAAAGTTGCACTTAAACTGGGTTATTGCTATAATAACCCAACTTAAATAAAAAGAGAAAATTAAATGGCAAACTTGAAAAGATTATCAATAAATAAAGCGAAGTTGATGATATTTAAAGGTTATGTTTCTGGAAAAGGGACTTGTTTTTTAATTGGTTTAAATATGGAGGATGCTCCATCAGATCAAATTTGGTTGTTTAATGACGTCGTAGGTGGCTCATCAAAAAAATGCCTTAATATTGCAATTGATCTGGCAAAGAACATTCAATCGGAAGGTTATGTTAATTTAGTCGATAATTTTGATGTAAATCGAGAAGGCTTAGTTGAAGTAATGACGGTTCAATAATTAATGTGAGGCAGCTAATGCTGTCTTTTTTATAAAACAAACAAAAGAAGGTGATAAATATGTCAAATAAATGGAAATATTCATGCTCTGAAAACGTAGGTTCATCAATTCAGTTTTTTCCGTTTTATGGTGGAGAAATTGAAATTTGTGCGAAATACGCTCCTGAGAACATTACACAGGAACTGAGATTTGAATATTCTGATTTTCTGAATTTGCTTCCAAACTTGCAAACAGCGATTGATGAAATGCATAGCGGTGAATTTGATTATTATTCAGGTCGAGTAGTTGTTAATAAATTAACGCCAATTGGTGACGAAAAAGGTTGGTTTCAGATTCTTCCGATTGAAGAAGATGTCATTTGTCTGCAGCTTTATTCACAAGATACTCAAATGGAAGTGTCAGTAGTTTTAACAATTGAAAATGCAGAATTATTTATCAAACAGGCAATGGCAACAGAAAAAGCAATTTCTTAATAAAAACAACAAAAAACCTTGCTAGATGGCAAGGTTTTTTTTTGTTTGTTGATTATTAACCAAAGAAATGTTTGGCAGCTAATCCAATAACAAGAATAAGAGTGCCATATTTTAGGGTAAGTAATCCATAGCTAAAAAAAGCAGGAACGTGTTCAATATTTTGATCATCTTGTTTTTTGTTTGGTTGTTCGCTCATTGTTTCATCCTTAAATTAAATATTATATATTTGTTAACGATAATAACATAACATAAAGAAAAAATTAAACAATATGTAAAAGCAATATTAATAGTATTTTTTTATAAAACAAAAAAGAAACAATCAAAACAAAAAAAGCCCAATGAATTAACAAAGGGCTTTAAAAAAGTTGGCGGTATATTATTATTTTTTTTTGGGATTATATTCTGTTGCTCCGACAATCTGGCTACAACCATTACACTCATAAAGGTTCATATCCCAAGAGTCTTCATTGAAATCATCATGACCACAATGTAAACATTTCATGTAGCGAAAAGCTTTGCCTTTAAGCTTAAGCTTGTCGGAAGGTTTGACAGTATGCCACTGTCTTGTAATTAGACCAAGACTTTTTGAATTAGTGCTTTCATCATGTATCATGAAGCTCCCAATGCGCATCGTTTTGTCTTTATTGTCGGCATTGTGAAGTTTTAAAAATAAACCTTCCATACTTTAACCTTTGTGATAAAAAAATGGTGCAGAAAACAGGAATCGAACCTGCGTTTATCCATCCTCTCGCTTCAATTATACGCCTACCTATACGGGAATGGGCATTGATTACATGATGAGTTTCTGCATTTGAGAGCTTTATACTATCAACCGATAAGAAAAAAAGCCAGGCTTATCCTTCAAATTGATTTAATTTTTCTTCAATAATAATGCTTGGTTCTTCACGTGCTTTATTTCTTTTGAGAAACATGTTTTCAGGATTTATAGCCTTTGAGCGATTAAGCATATCAGCATGAGTAGAAAGTGATTTTGATTCATTTACGAATGAAAGGAATATTCTTTCTTCCATTTGATTGTTTTCAATGAATTGACGAATAACAGAAGCAAATAAGTCAATACATTGATCATATGCAGCTTCATCCCACGGCATTTTATAGCGATTACCAAAATGCTCTTTCCAATCCTTGGTGAAAAGCCCACCAGAGCGCTGTACAACGTCACGAAATAATCCAGAGTTATCATATTGTGGAAAATCAGCCCAAAGGTCTTGGGGGACGATAGCAAGCGGCTCACTGATAGTTACGAAGTAAACCGAATGTTTATTTTCATTAATGATTTTGTTATAGCTTTTATAAATTCCACGCTTTGCATCTTTCCAAGGTTTCGTTTTCGCACAAGGAACGAAGACAACGTATTTTGCATTAGTTGGGATTTTAAAATCGGCAATGGTATCAAGCCAATTTTTAATGATAGGTTTTTGACATAGCTGAAGGGTTTCGCTTGGCGTGTAAGCAGTCATGTCAGCAGTAAGCAAAGGGTTTGAGACAAGACTACGTTCAACAAGAAAATCACGAAGCTGAGTCCATGTAGCATTATCAGGCATATTATCTGTGCCTAACTGCATTTGTTCTTTTCGAGATAGAAGGTTGAATGTATTGTTAATATCTTTATCTGAGAATGTTGATAATAAAGAAGGTTTAACGGATTTTATTGTCTTTTTCATAAGAAAACTCAATTGCTATAAAGTAAGGAAATTATAGCAAAAGAGTATAAGTTGAGCAATGTTTTTATTTGAAAATTAAGAAGTTAAATATGGCTTCGAATTTCGGAGAGACAAGAAATAACAGTAAAATTGTCTGCGCCTTCCAAACAAGCATATTCACCTCTTGAAAGGAGCAATGGCTTAACATTAGCACGTTGTGCTTCTTCCAAATGTTTTGTTCGATCATCAATAAAAGCAACGACAGGGGCAATTTCAGAAAGTTCTCGAAGGTGTTTCTCTTTTGATTCGCCATATTCAATGCAACGAATCTCTAAGAAGATATCACCATGAATTGATTTCAAGTTGCGTTCTCGTTCTTCAATAATTTTGTCGGTAGTGCCAATACAAGTAACAACAGCAAGATAATGGTCGGCATGAAGGTCATTAAGAATTTCAACAGCATCAATTTGAAAAGGAGAAAGATCGCCAAGAAAACCAGAGTCTGCGAAATCTTTCATAATCTGTTTGTTGTATTTTTTGCAATCAACTTTTGTAATTTCTTCGGTTGGAACAAATCGAGTAGATCCAATTAGATGTTCAACATGCTTAATACAATGACCTTTTGTTTTTAAGAAAAGCAAAAAACCTTTGAAAAAATCAACGAGGACAGAATCACCGTCAAATACGACAATGCCTTTTTTTTCTGTTTTCATAAGGAAGCCTTTTGTTTGGAAAGGTAGGTATAAAGAAAGTGAAAGACTCCGTAGCGTATCAACTACCGATTTTAGGATGCCCTTTTGACACCATCTTTCATCTTAAAATTAATTTGACATTTTTAAATGCTCTTAAAAGAAAAGCACTTAAAGATGGCACGCCCTGTAGGATTCGAACCTACGACCACCTCCTTAGAAGGGAGGTGCTCTATCCATCTGAGCTAAGGGCGCACTGTTTGTTTATGATGTAGCTATTGTATCTATGTTTTTTTAAACTTGCCAGGATTAAAAATGATCCAATTGATTTTTAATTACAAGTAAGGAATTCTATGTTAAAAACGAATAAATCGTTTTATTTTTTTTAACGTTTTTATGACATTAAAGGCATTTAACACTCATAAAATTGAATTTAAAAAAAACAATAGTAATATAGAAGGCAAATATAGGTAACAACATAAGGGATTATATGATAAATAGTGTTAGAAAAAAAGTATTCTCAGTTTTGGCAATAACTTATGCCTTTGCATCTACAAACGTAATGGCAAACAATGAAATAGTGAAAGAAGAAGAAGGTGCAATTGAAAATTCAGCGATTCAAGAAGCGAGGGTGACTCCATTTGAAGATCAAAATTTTTTAAACATAAATTTTGAAGATGGGGAGCAATTGTACTGGACTATGGTAAATGGGTTTAGTGTTTTTGAAGCACCTGCACCTTTTGGAATGAATGAAAAAGGTTTGGTAGTAGAAACAGAAATAAATGATTTAAACAATACGTATTTAGAGAAGACAGAGGAAAGAGATACTAAAATCAAATCAAATGATTTTCCAACTTGGTTGTTAAGCAAGCATAAAACAGTAGAAGAAATAAGAAAAAATATTGATAACATTTCAATAGTAAAAGAATCGAATGACAAATCGCTGACGTATTTTATAACGGATAGGAATGATAGTTTAACAATAGAAATCAAAAAAAGTAAACCAAAGATTTTTTAAAATTTAAGAGAAAAACATTGAAATAGAAGTTTTTATTTATTATAATAGAGAAAATAAAATATAATAGAGGAAAGAAAATGAGAAAAAAACCATCCCGCATGAGAAAACCATTAAATAAAGCAAAAGTTGCTTTTTTACAATCAAAAGTAAAAGGTGTTTCACATTTGAGTCTTGTTGTAGACAACACTTAAAAAAAGAAAAGAACATTTGTAAGAAATAAAAAAACCACTCATATGAGTGGTTTTTTTGTTTTGTGGCTTAAATTTGATAGGTTTGAATAAATTGTTCTTTAGTCATTGATCTAATTTTGTCATCAAAAATGTTGCCAACAATAACACCAGACTTTTTGTTATTAATTTTTCCATAAGATCTATGGTTTGAAAAGTCATCACCATGCCAAAGCCCTTGAAATCCGTAAAGTCCTGCTCTTTCTGCATTAAGTCCGTTTTTAAGATCTCGTTTTGACACACGCAACACAACAATTGTGCGCTTTTCTTGTTTTACAATATCACCATGTCGAACAGTATGTTTTTTCATCAATTTGTCCTCTATATTTCAGCGTTTGGATACCCCGTCCTTCAGGTCGGGGAGGAATAACGCCATTGTT
>JAYJMJ010053480.1:0-20594 GCA_036873875.1 Laminaria ephemera | reverse complement strand
TTCCCCCCATCTTTCGTCTGCAGGCACATTATCTCCGTCTTGGCCTCCGAGACCGTGAGCCCGAACGCCGAGCACGCAGTCACAATTACCGTCATCATCCTCTCCAGCCCTCCTGGTGATCGCGATACGCTGCCCGCCACTATTAAAAGCCAACTAACGATTGATAGCCACAACATTGAATGAAATCATATCCAAGTTCTCTTCCCCCGTGGCGATGAAGCGGGCGATATCCTCGAAGAAGGTAACCCCCACCTGTGGAAGGGTGGGGTCGTGGTGCCGTTACAGCAACGCAAAAAGGACTTGGGTCTGATTTCATTCAAAGTTGAGATCTTCCGGTTGTAATCGCCCACATGGCGGTGAACCACCTCTGACAGCGACTGCTCTCAGGTAGTCGGCTATTGGATAGTGCTCTATAGCCATCAAACAAAGCTGTGTAGGCATATGCGGGTACGCGTTATTGTTGGACACCGAAACGAAAGTTATTTCGGTACGATAAGGTCCAAAAACCTTCGATCATATAACGATAAATATCGTTATCGACTAGAAACACCAAAAAGTCGATAAACGATAACGATAACGATAACGGAGGCGAAAACCGACGCACAAAGATCACACAGCTCATCCGCCCATCTTCTTTCTTTTCTGTTGTTTTTGCAGTCCCCCCCTGTGTGGCAAGAGGGGGGATTCCCCTCCTTGTTCCCCCGTCCTTACCACAAGGAGGGGGAGTATATGGCGATGCATTAAATGAGTACACCCCCTTACCACAGGGGGGGGAGTCCCCCACCAGGGGCCGTGTGGTAAGAGGGGAGGTCGCCCTCCTTGTAGTAAAGGGGGGGGTCCCCCACCTTGTGACAAGGGATCCCTTTGTGGCAAGGGGGTCGGGTCCCCCCTCCTTGTGGCAAGGGGGGGGGGGGGCGTCCACCCGTGTATCTATGCCTATTCAGACCGTTCATCAGAATAATAGAATGATGGTCTTCTGACAAAGAACCAGTGACTCAAGTTCGTTACTTACTGTTGTTTGTTGCTGTGTGTCCTGTCCCCCTGGGAGGCGTTCGGCATTTTATCGCTTTATCGTATCGTTATTGTATCGTTAACGTTTATCGAATTATCCAAAATATGATTGAAATGTCGATTGTTTTTTCGATTCGATCATTCTTTTGTTTCTCGAACGATATATCGAAACTTTCGATACGATATCCAACACCAATATGATACGCATATACGCAGCACGCTGCTACAGTAGTCGAACCGTCACATGTGTATCGGACGCATGCACGCTGCTAGTTGAACCGTCACATGTATCCGACGCATGCACGCTGCTACTCGAACCGTGACATGTAACCGACAAATTGGGCAGAGACATTTTTCTGACAGACAGCGCAACATCACCGACCATATCCGACTCATCGTGTGCTTCTGAGGGTTTCCCCTCTCTCTCTGGCCCGGCAGGTGTACAGCGATGCTGGCCCCGGACTCCTGCTGAGTTCAGGGGTATATACTAGGGATGCGCCCAAGGCTACGATAGAGGTAGGATATACAGTGGGGGGGCGCATTTCAGGGGCTCAGGGGCTCTTGCGCGAGAGTCTTCCCGGTTTATTTGTCGTAGTATTGTGTGCCTTCTTGTTTCGCGCTATGCACCGCCATATATAATTGTTTGTCACGCTCGCGCTTTCAAGTGAGGTAGCGGGCCGTTCATCCTAGCTAGTGGATGTGACAATGGGGCTATCCCCCCCTATCGTAATTCGGCTCGGGAGTACCCGCTCCTTTGCGAGCTGTCGTACGTACTCCACGTGATGCGCGCGATTGGCCGCATCGTGGCGAGTTTCTATGGTCTTACCAAGTTCAAAGAAGAGAGGTCTGGAGCTACATCGCGACCTGACCACGGCTACAGCAGTAGGGCGGTCACTTCTAGGGCTCGCGCTAGGCTTTTGCTACCCTATTTAATTGCAACCTTATACGTTTCTGCTTTTCGATTTCGCGATAGGCACCGCCACCATCCTTGATTTCTTTTGTTGCGCTGCGCCAACAAAACATTATTTGGTCCGTTTTTGAGTGAGGCATAGAGCCGCTCGCGCGAGTTGCCTATACACTGTACTGAAAAGGGGGGTACCCCTTCCCTACCGTTTCCCCAGTCACCTGGACATTTTTCTCGTCTCGTTGGGTAATAACGCTAAGAGCCGCGACCAGGAGAGTCTACCGCCGCGTGCAGACGGAGTTGTGGCCTGAGCGCTGTCCCGTGAACCTGCTGGGTAACCCGGCTGCGATATTTGTCGGTCGCTCTGTCCAGATGAGAGGCGGAGATTTTAAACATTTCCAAAAAGACAAACTTATCTTGTACTGTATAGCGAGGGTATCCCCAAACAGTACAACATAGCTGTGACTAGGGAGGGGAGGGGGGGGGGGGGGTACTCCAAAACCAAGAAGAAATTAATTTCCCCAAGAAAGTTTTTTTTCGAAATCGTACAAAATCCATAGTCTACCCCACTGGTTTGTTTTTCATTCTGATTTTTGATTGAGGGAGGTGTTGCAGGGTGTTGTTCCCTCTTTGTGCGGGGCACCATCGACTTTGCATGTAACAAAGCAAAGTATACGTCACCGCATATAGTAGTGTATCCTTCGAGGAGGCACAATGACGGGATCGCCGGGACAGGAGCACGATCGTGGCGACGGCGGGCGGCGGCGGAGGTGCGCGCAGTCACAAGCAGTTGTTGGGTTGTTCTCGCATTATCTCATCGCCAGAATCTAGCCCATGGTCACAGGACAGGCTTTGATATATCTGGAGTCGAAGAATACCTCTTAGTGTAACAGGTCGACCATTATCGCGTCACCACGTTGAAGCAAACAACATCCGCTTTGGGGTCGCCCTAGACGAGAGTTGGAACCAGGAAGGAGTGGAGCAGACGAGCTCCGGGGTGGACGCGAGAGAAACATGCTGCTGGCGACGAGCTGTTTGCTAGGGAGGCCGGACCTACCGTAGAAGTGGAGCCGGGGTCTCTGGGATCGTAGGCGACCCAGTGCGTACGGCGAACATAGCGACGACTGCGCGAACAGATGGTACCAGGATCATGCTGACCCAGGACGGCGGAGCGTAGCCCACCGTGGAGACGAACGAGCCTCATTAGACCCGGGTCGTTGAATGACCCCCGTTAGACGCGGGCCGTCGGGCCGGGCCGTCCTTGACCGTGTGACTGTGTGACCGCGGAGTGTATGATATCCATCTTAATCGAGTTTCTAGTTTCCGACGGCGCCAAAAATAGGGGCTCGTTTCCAGCCTCGCGTGCCCGATTTCTCATGCGTGTCCCACCCGACAACCGGATCTCCCAAAAAGAACAATTAAAACCATTTTGGGACAGACACACAAAACGCCAAATCAAAGCAATTTTGTTGGGTTGGGTTGGAGTGGGTTGGGTTGGGTTTGGTTGGGTTTGGGTTGGGTTGAGATTTTCCTCCTCCCCACCAACGCATACAGTTGACGACAGTTACAAATATCCACCAGCGCGAGTTCCTAGCGAGAGCTACAGTAGGCTGTTTTTGTGTGTTTCGTCTCTGGCGTTAGTTTGTTTCCTTGGCCAGGATTTCTAGTATTATTTTGGCCGTGGGTACTTTGTCCTTTCATGTTCTTGTGTCAAGTGCCCGGAGTCCCTTCGGGCCTGTGGGTTAGATTGGAGAGGTGCTGTAGCGTCTGGGGCCGTTCTGTGGGCTATCCTCGGATTTACGGGTGTGTATACCGGTATGACACGACTGCGCTATGTATGATGTCTGTGTAGGCGCAGGCATACACACATGATGCTACTCGAACCGCAACATGTAACCGACAGCAAGACTAGGAATGTCACCAACGAGGATGGCGTAGTATTCCGTACAATGACCGGGTACGGTACATCTAGATGTAGAGCGTGCATCTTCCTGGGCTGATAGAAGATGGCATGCGCATCTTCTCACTCTCATGTCTTATCATCTCTCCAATCTCACGATGTTTCATTTCCTCATCTTATTTCTCTTTCTTGGCCCCAGAGCGCCTTTTTCAACATGATGATGAGCATCTTTCTGCTGAGCTGAAGCTCGCAACCGGACTTAATCGCCTAACAACAATCCAAGCGCACGGCTTTCGAAAATTAATATCATCACTACTAATAGTCGGCCACATGCATCGCCAACACAGTATACCTCGTATACGGTAACACCTGCTAACACCTTCGCGCGTTATTGTTGTCGTTGATCTCACTTAGGACTGATATCTCATCGCGATAATCTAGACAGCGGTCCCGAAAAGGCTATAGTAACCCTTATACCATTGCAAAAATGATCCTAAGTTTGATTTCGGGTCGGCGGTATACTGTCATCTTCGCTGGCGGTGGCGCCTCGGCTGGTGCATACGTATTTATGCACGGACTTTTTTCTGAGTCTTCTTCCGTCGCCGAAAGTGTTCGAGCGCGAGTTGGCAAAATTCGATGCAAATCGACGACCAGTGGGATTGCTGAACCCTTTGCGCGACAAAAAATGAAGGCACGTATCGGGCGGGAGAAGGGAGACACCTATCTGTGACCACACGGTTTGTCCAGAAGGTCGCTGAGGGTAAATTTCCTACGAGTTGAGCTGGAAAGTAGAAGCGATGATAAAAAATAGAAGTATTTTCAAGCGGTATTGCCCCCAAAACATGGGTGCAGTTTTAACATCTACAGCATACGCACGTAGGAAAGCACACCAAACAAAATCCCTGTTGTCCTCTCGGGAGCAACAACCACAATCTTCACACAAACTTGTAGTATGTACGATACGTAACATTACACCTACCGATACATATCTGTGACACTGTCTGTCACGTGTCAATATGCGTACGATCAGTTGTCCGCGCGTAGAGGTCCGAACTGTCCGGTGTAAGATACAGAGATCGGAGGGTTCGCATCCGACAGCGGAGTGCCGATGGATCCAATTGACATGTTGTTGATGTTGATGATATGTCATAATTATTCTTGTCATCCGACAATGTGTAGCGTGAGTGTCAATCTCAAAACACGACGGACAAAACAGAAATTATAGACCACTACAAACGCGTAAAACGACTTGACGTACAAAGAGCCTCCTAAAACCAGCACGATATTGTGCACGTTTTACTTAAATTAAATTACACAGTTATCATTGTAGTGATAACTGTTATTGTTCCATTTGCCATCTGACAATGTGTAACGCTTGCTCCAGTCATACAGTCAACATACAAAGGAAATCCAAACTTTACTGATTTAAGACAAGGAAGATGTTACGAATCCGACCTAAATGCCTGACGAAAAGTAGACCAATAATTGATTATTGGAGTAATTAACTACTACAGCGGTGGTAGTTACAGTAGTAACAATCGGCCAGTAGTATTGCAACCAACCTCTCTGCAGGGATGCGAGGGAGGGCGCGGGTTGGGTTCACTGGTAATATATATAGATGCCAGAATGTACATATTGCAGATGATACAGCAAACAACTGTAAGGTGGTTGCGATGGGCACAAATAATATTCCTTGCCACTTTATTTGCCTATTGAGCAGGTCCTCATTGTCACTAACTTGAGCGGCTTTATTATTCCATTTCAGATATATATGGAGTCTGATCGAGGGATTGTAAAAAAAGGTTCTCCTAACGAAACAAGATCTTCCAAGGAATACGTCATCTGTTCCGTATCCTATTCCTAGCGTTTTAGTGCCCTTTCCGGACAAAACCATAACACTAGCCCACCCTGATGAGCCGCATATGCAGAGATATAGGCAATTCGGGGGAATGTTTTTTCCACGAACTATTGATGAAGAGCATGAGTCAAAGATGCGACTCCTCAAAACCACTCCCACACCTCTAAACGGCGGAGCTACGAAGCCGCGAGGGAACGCCACGGAAAAGGGAAAAGTGAACGAAATCTAGCCCAAAAGGACCAGAGAAACGCCAAGCGCCAAACCCTCCGTACATCACTAGCAATGGACGGAGCGGGGCGAGAACGAGCCGACAAAAAACGTAAAAAATCGCGCTACCGCAACATTCCCAGCGAGGGGGAGGTGTACTCATTTCATGCATGGCCGTAGTCGTACGACCATATACCCTCGCATCCCTACAATGCCGTGACGGAGCACGTCGGGTTTTCACCGACCAGGCAGACACAGCGTGCATCAAGCACGAAGTGCCGTGGGGTTGTTCGGCGAGTCGCATGAAGGGTGAGCTGCATCCTACTAAGGACCACGTGTGAGGCGGACTTCGGCACCTTGTGCGAACTTTGTTGCATATGGATGACACTTTCGAATGAATTAGGCGGGGGGGCGAAAACGTATCGCTGAAAAGATAGAACACGAAAACCATACTGTCCTGTGCCACAGTATGAGCATCCAGATTCCCCAGACAACTCCTGGCTCTGAACGGGGAGGGCGGGGGGGATGGGGGGCGGGGGGGGGTTGGTATGACGAAAAAATAAATAAAACGCGAAAGCACGGTCCCGTGCCGCAGTATGAGCGGCCAGATTACTCAGACTACCCCCAGCCCCGAGCGGGGGGGGGTTGACACGACGAAAAACAAGCAAATAACAACTTCAAACCCGGCCCAAAAAGCTCAGAAAACGTCAAAAGGAGATCATACGATAGACCTCCGACCCCCAAAATCCAGAAAAACGGACAAATACCGAGCGCAGCGGTGGCACGAAAATCAGCTATAACCACGTCTGTGCCTCGAGATTCATTTACGTTTTTTTTACCCCCCCGTATAAACGCGCTAGGTAGGTGGACTTGGAGGCATAAAAACCGCGCACAGCTCCCGTCAAAGTCGTGTATCGCGTCGGAGAAAGAGGGAGCCTGAACGGTCCCGGATTATCCATAAAAGTTACGAAATATACCCCATCCGTAGTCGTACTCGCGCTGTTTTTCCCAAACCACCGTCAACCGTCGGCGTCTTTGTACCAAAAGCGAGCACCGCTTGGAAGCACTGTGGAGCTGTAGTGGTGAAGCCAATTCGCGCGCGGGATGCAGCCGAAGCCGAGCGCCAGAAAACGCTCGCCGTTGCTTCGAGAAAGTTTTCGGTGTGTAGCGCCAATTCGCATCCGGCGGTACTGGCGGTTGCTCCGGCGGTGCTTGTTCGGAATGCCGGCCCAGTAAAGCACGATTTGATGGCGAGAGAGCTGGAGGTCCATTTCCTGTTCCCAGGATAGGCGAGGGAGTCCCGTCCAATGTGCCTCGTACATCAATACGGTGACCCGCCTTGACCACGAATGGATTGGTGTCCGATGATCTTCTCCACCTCGAGACGTTGAAGGGGAGTCGAAACGTTATCTTGGATGACATGGCACGGGGGGATTTCTTGGAGAAGTGGTTGAGAACGTATTGCGTAAACCCCGCCGGAAAATAATTTCGGCATGTCGTTACTGTCGTGGGAGTTGACACAGGGCTTGCAGCGCGCCACCGAACCGCGGCCGTGAGGCATCTGCACCGGACATGTCGGAGGGCAGATCCAAGTACAAGAGCTGAGCGCTCAGAGGGGAACCGTTCGGGGTGTCACCGGACGGGGAGAGAGGGGCCGACTGCAAGGGTTTTGTAGGGGCATATCCAATTGAGGGGAAGTTTGGTGTAGAGGACTTTGGTATATCAGTGCCAGCCTACACACCTTGGCGGATGGTGGCGGCCGTATTGTGACCCGTGCTACAGCAGGGTGGGCACTTTGTGGCTTAAACGTGTCAAACTGACGGGGCTCCTCAAATGAGAAACTGCTCATTTTCGAGGGAATCCCATTTGTGTTTGACGCTATTGTTTCGTCGTGCACCCTAGGCCATGGTATTGTTCAATGTCGGTATAGAGCTCCCCATGTGAGGAGCCCCAGAAAACTTATATGCACGCTTACGATACCGTAGCATGTGTCTTACACATAAACGCCTAGTCGCCAAAGACGAATTTGGGAACCTGACGCAACGCGTCGGAAAGGGCGGAGTTTCGGCGTTTCACGCGTGAAAATATGAGGGCATGATACTCGCGAACGATACCGTGCAAGCCCCGCCGGTGGTCTGTCGCCAGGTTGCAGCAGGTGAGCTGGTATCGGGACAAACTCTGATGTCCTGCGACCCCGGCGCGTTCGAAAACCGTGAGAGGAAAACGTGGAAGCCTACCCATGTGGACCTCGTTGGGAGCTAAACCGATGGCGGCGCTGACCGAAGTTTTGTACGCAAATTCAACATGAGGCAGATACGCATCCCAGTTCTCTTGGCGCTCGTTGACGACGATGGCCAGCATTTGGGCCATCGTGTGGTTCACACGCTCCATACGTTTGGATGGTAGGAGCTGGTGGCGGTTTTTGCGAACCCTGAGAAGCTTGTCTAGACAGCGCGCGAAAGCTTCAAGCAAAATTTGGAGGCCGTCGTCCGAGAGTACGCTTGCGCGGACATCCCCAGAGGGGCAATGCACTGGTTGGTGAGAACGTTCGCCGTGCCCTCAGCTGTGAAGTCGGCTGAAGCGACTGCAAACATGACCGCGCGGCGGCTGAAACGGTCAGTGAAGAGCAAGAAGTAGGTGTTGCCTTGGGGCGTGACCGGAAGAGGACCGAAACTGTCGACGCTGATGGCGATGCTTGGTCTCTCTGGCAGGGGCATCGAGATTATGGGTTAGCGACCCGTCAGCCTCGAGGTTGTCCGTCCTGGGCACTTCAGGCAGTGGCGAAACCATCATTGGGAGCAAGTGTTCATGGCGATCCACCAGAAAAAACGGTCGAGCACTCGCAGGGTGCGCGTAGTGGCAAGGGCGCGTGAACAGCGGCAAGTAAATGCGAACAGGCTCGTCGTTGACCAAAAAAGCCGCGCCCCTCGACGGTCGCTGTGAGCCAGAAAGGGGGGGTGGGGGGGGGGTGTACTCATTTCATCCATAGCCGTAGTCTTAAGACCATAGACCCTCGCATCCCTACAATGCCGGGACGGAGCACGTCGGGTTTTCACCCACCAGGAAGACATTGCATGCACCAAGCACAAAGCGCCGTGAGATGTTCGGCGAGTCGCATGAAGGGTGAGCTCACAACCCCAGCTCAGAATGAATGGGGGATGGGGGGGGGGGGAGGGGTTCTCATATGAGAGCCGCGTATGTAGTATTCGAATCCCGCAATGAACAGTGGCAAGCAATAACACTTCTGTGTTCACACTAAAAACGTTTTTTTGCGTTGGTTGCGTCGTTTGTGTTTGTGTGCTCGTGGAACATAAATAACAGTAATATGAGACATACAGTAGTATTAAAATGCTATATACTCCGTATGCATAACAGGTCGGCGCTCAGACCTGCTTTTTCGATTTCGTTGTTCTCTTAATTTTTTTGTTTTTAAACACATTCTTCTCTTTCTGTCTGTTATTTCAACATGTGATGGAAGATGACAATTGCATCCTACCGACACTTGGACACGTACGGCTGGATGCAGCTCAAGCATCGCCTGCTAGAATTTTTCCAAGGACGACGCGTGAAGGTGGGTGACATAGAGCATGGCGATACGCTTGAGGGTTGTGGTTTTGGTCGTACTGCGATGCACGACCCCACCCCACCCTTTTCGAACTGACTTTTTTGTCCCATACTAATTCCAAGTAGTTTTCCCCCAAAAACGTGGGTGCAATTCTTAGAAATAAATATTTTGGACCGGGATCAAGTTCTTACGTGAACCAGGGTGTGTCCAAATCCAACACTAATCCAGTATAAATTTACGTTTTTTTTATGTTTCGCGAACAAACTCGAGCCAAATTTTCTTAGCTCCCAGTTTCTTACCCCAGGGTGTAAGCGCTGCCGCGTACGGCATGTATTAATGGCCGTAAAAAAGGTGACGGGTCAGAGGAAAAAAATGATATGTTCGCTGCCTTCCAACTTTTGCCCTCCCTCGAGGCCCCCTCCTAACAAAGATAGAATAGACGTGCTACGATCGAGGTAGCACCTTCCGGCTTTCTTTTTTGTTTCTGAATGACGGGGGCTCCTTAACCCGAAATCGTCGGAATTTTATTCTTGGTCCTGCGATATGTTTTGTTGTATACCTGGGGCACGGGATTGTTTCCTCGGGTAGCCGTTTTGTTGTTCTCCAAGTCGGTTTTTGGATGAGGTATGGATATCCTCACGTGAGCAGCCTCAGAAGCCAATTGTTGCACCTTTTCCGTAGCGTACGTCTATAGCTGGTCGCTAGGAACTCGCGCAGCTGGATGTTTGTAACCGTGGTCAACTTGTGTGCGTTGGTGATCGGCGGACGCTTTTATCAACTAACTCCAAAGGGGTCCCTGTTACGGAGGACCATAGTAATCAGGACCTACGATACACACAAAAACCTATATATTCCACTGTTTTTACTAACCAAACTTGGTCCTGATTACTATGGCCCCCCGTAATAAGAGGGTTAACCCTTTCACCGGACCCACGCTACGGTAGAGGTGCGCCATCTTTTTTCTCGGGCTCCTCACTTGAGGAGCTCTAAACCTCACCCCAAAAAAAATACTTTTGAGAAGAATGAAAGTGCAACCCGATGAACAAATCCATGGCCTAGGTGAACAAAAAAATACATATTTGAAAAACAAGAATATGACATTCCGACGATTTTGGGTTAAGGAGCCCCGTCATTCAGAAACAAAAAAGCCGATAAAGTGCTACCTCTATCGTAGCAAGCGTCGCTGCTGGAAAAAAAAATCCACACTAATTCCAAGTTATTTGTTCCCAAAAACATGGGTGCAGCTACAAAGGGGGTTTAAGCCGCGAATGCTCTTATCTTGGGGCGCTCTTAAATCGGGATACCCCCTGATTTTTTATCTATTTATTTTTAATATCACGTCTCACTTTCCAGCTTCTGGACAAAGCCGTGGTCACAGGCGTCGTCCCTTCTGACCCCCCGGTACGTGCCTTCATTTTTATCGCGGAGAGGGTTGGTTCAGCATTCCCCACGCTCGTCGATTTTTATCGAATTTTGCCATTTCACGCTCTTGCGCTTTCCGCAAGTCGATTTTTAGCACAAGAAACAGTCTCTACGAGTACGAGCATGCACTCGGGGGGGGGGGGCTTGAACCAGCGAAATTGACCATAGTGGTTACGAGGTTAACCAACTAGACAATCGGGAACGCCGACATTGTATACGAATATCACCTATCGCCATCGGGAGATCTGTAGCTGAAGATATGCTCCTGAAGCATGCCCGAAGACAGGTAGCACGAGTAGATGCCCAGCACCGACACCGCGAGCTTCACCTATAAATGTGGTTCATACGAAAAAAGTCCGAACAAAACATAAAGAAACGAATTCGATGCCTGCAAGTCTAATATCTACACAAGAGGTACATCCCAGTAACAGGAGTACAGCAGTAGATGATGCCCAGCTCGGATACCGCGCGCTTCACCAACATCCATACAACAACGTCGCAAGAAAAAAACCAGCAAAAAATATATTTGGAAACCCACACGGAGGGCTAACGAAGACAAGAAGGGTTTATTTGGGATAAGCATGCCTGAAGACAGGTAGCACGAGTACATGCCCAGCACTGACACCGCGAGATTCGCCTATAGCTCTATTCATGAAGTATCCGAAGAAAAAAAAGTAGAAAAATAGCTACTTGGAAGCCCACAAGGAGGCCTAACCAAAGGAGGAAAAGGGGTCGACTTGGGTAAGCATGCCGAGGGACAGGTATTGATAGCACCATTCGAGTAGATCCCGAGCACGGACGCCTAAAGCTTTATCTTCAGTACGGCAACATCCGAACAAAAACACACAGAAAACAATAGGGCTATATCAGTAGGCTGACAAGACGTCGCCGACTACGACTACACTACCAAAAACTACCAGCTGGCTAGGTATTACACAAACAAATTATGGACAAACACGGAGGAACTGTGGACACACACACAAAACCAACAAAAACGAAATTATGGACACACCAACAAAACAAAATCATGGATACACGAAAAGAAACAAAACAAAACAAAATCACGGACCTCTCTCTCGCCTCCATGGACAAGGAGCTCTAATCTTTTTTCCGTCGCCGGCCACAAAACTAAAAAACCATTCATGTGCGATCATAACACACGTGAACAAAAAAAAGCTAAAATTGACACAACCAAATCCTACAAAAATCGTGCACATACAAAGCAAAAAAAAGAGCATGTACACACACACACACACAAGACGCGTGCTACGATAGAGGTACGAGCACTTTTTTTATCGTTTATGTTTCTGAATAACGGGGCTCCTTAACCCAAAATCGTCGGGGTGTCATCCTTGTTTGGCAATCTGTTTTTTTTTGTATACCTAGATTTGGGTTCTCGGGTCATTGGGTTGAACTTTTAGTTTTTACACAAGATCAGTTTGTGGGTGAAATTTAGAGCTCCTCAAGCGAGGATACTCAGAAAAAAGCTGGTGCACCTCTATCGTGGAATGTGTCACAAACAAAACAAATCAAGGAACTCTCACCTCCAAAAACACTCAGACGCGTGCTACGGTAGAGGTAGCACCTTGGGGCAATTTGGTTTCGGAATGACGGGGCTCCTTAACCCAAAATCGTCGTAATGTCAATCTTAATTCTGCAACATGTTTTTCATTTTTACCTACTAGGCCATGGGTTTGGTCATCGGGTTGCGCTTTCGGTTTTTACTCAAAACAAGTTTCTGGGTGAGGTACACGAAGCTCCTGAAGTGAGGAGCCTCAGAAAAAAAAAATGGCACACCCTTACCGTATAGCATCTGTCTTCACTTTTGCTTCTATCGTCAGACACAAACTCAGCACACACATAAAAGAAATGGACACAAATGAATCATTTGACACCCACAACAAACAAAAGAAACAACCACCAAACAAACAAAAACAAAAACAAACCATCAACACACGAACACACACCTCAAATGGCGGGGTCGCAAACAAACCATGAACACACGAACACACACATCAAATGACGGGGTCGCAAACAAACCGTGAACACACGAACACACACATCAAACGACGGGGTCGCAAACAAACCACGAACACAAACCAAGCAACAAAAACGAAATAATGGCCCCACACACCACCAGACATCCCTCACCTCCAAGGACATCGAGCTCTTTCCTACATCTCCGGCGACAGCCACCGCCGCAGGGGCGGAAGCAGCTTTCTGGCTACCGTTACCGCTACCGTTGGTTTTGAGCGTTTTAGCCGATGCCTTCGGAGAAGCGGCCATCGTGACACTGCTGCTGCTGCTGCAAGCGACAAGAGGGATAACAGGGACAAGACGAACACGCGGGATACGAAATAGTAGATGGGGATAAGCGGGAAAATACACAGAAAACTCGAGAGATGACTTTAGAGTCACCTGCCGCTGCTGCTGCTGCCAGCAACAAGAGGGAAAAGAAAAGCACGGGGGTTTCCAAACAAAAGAGGGCGGGAAAAAAAAGATTTACCGTAAATTATACCAGGAACACAATAATAATAATAATATACAGGAAAGTGTTACCGTTGTGTATGCCAGGAATAAGACATATATATAGTCCCCTTGCTGCAACCACAACGGTTACCGCTGCCATTAGCCTACCCTATTTTCAGCGATTTCATCGATGCCTTCGGACAAGCGGCCATCGTGGCACTGTTGCTGCTGCTGCTGTTGCTGGGAGCGACAAGATGGGCAAGATGAGCATGGGGGTTTCCAAACAGAAGAGGGGAGAAAAGAAGAAATACCGTTCATTTTTCAGTATCAACTTCTCTCACGGCTACTGCCGCTGCTACCGTTATAGCTACCGTGAGTCGATGCCATTTTCAGCGATTTTGCCGATGCCTTCGAGGGCGTGGCCATCCCTTAACACTGCTGCTGCTGCTGCTAGCGAAAACGGGGCCAAAGGAATACAGGGCTTTCCAAACAGAAGAAGGCGGGAAACATAAGGTCCACCGTGAAGTATGCCAGGGATAAGACATTATGCTCCGGTCACTGCTACTGCAGCTACCGTTGCCGCTACCGTTAGTCGGGGCCAAATTGAGTGATTTCGCTGATGCCTTCGGAGACGCGGCCATCCAAACACGGCCGACCGTGCTGCTGCTGCTGCTACGAACAAGGGGGACAATAATAACACAGGGGGACTATTACTCTTTTTCGAACTGCACCGTCATTCTCAGGGACACACTAAGAACTAGTGTGGGATAATGCTCGCGGCAGTAACATGGTCAAGTACGTAGTGGGTTTCCAAGCAGAACAGGGGGGGGGGGGACATGATCTCTCGCCAAAATTCAGACATTAAAACTGCTGCTACTGCTTGTGCTGCGAGCGACAAGAGGGGGTATTTATCAATACGTTTAGAAATGTACCCACATTTTTCGTTTATCGGGACATACTACGAATCTAGAATTAGTGTAGGATGCTTTTTTGCTTCGCAAAATAGAAAAATAATAAATAATAAATAGGTAGGGGGTTTCCATACAAAAGGCCACCAGGTAAGTTCTTTCTTTGGCACTGCTGCTGCTAACTACACTAAGGACAAAGGAAGGGGTTTCGAAAAACCATTGAGGAAATAAGCAAAAATGCCACAACAAACATTAGAGTTTGCTGCCGCTGCTGCTGTTGCTGCTTGCGATAAGAAGGACAAGAGGGGGGGGTTGATTGCTTGGTTGATGGGATGGTGGATTGATCAGTTGATTGATTGGTTGATTGGTTGGAAGGCTGCGTGCGATGATTGGTCGGAAGATTGAGTGTGAACCGAGCACCGAAAATTCTCAAAAATGAAAACGAGAACAAGATAATCGGTCTGATCTCTTGAGTTGTGGTCTCGTCTGTCCCTACGTCCCTCCCTCTTCACTACGTCGTACTCACAGTTAAATATTGACTGGTCACTGCCTCCAGTAACAGCTTTCGTACCTCTTATTCGACAAAACGGTTGAGGCACACTGTGCACGAACGAGACGGACGGAACCGTCTATATTGGGTGGCTAGGTTTGATTGGGTTGGGGTCAGGCACTACACGCTGCAGAACATACCTGGGGGTACGAGCGGATTTTTATATGATACATCAGAACAACAAGCCGACCGCAGACGAGTATAGGATATTCATGAGGTTTACACTCTACACCAGTAGTAGGCTACCCGTGCATACCGGTATTTACAATGGGCATGCAGAGAGGAGCTTGAAAAAGATAATTTCCGAAGCAGCAATACTTCCTGGAGTTCCCAAAGTAGGAAATCCAGCCTTTTATCTGCGGTCAGGATTCTTACAAAAACTCCGCCGTCTCAAGACTCTCGCTGCCGTAGCGCAAAAGTACGCCTTGTTCAATTCTTCGATGCATCAAGACTGCACCAACGTTTTCATGTGACAAAATACTTGGGACTTAGGTTATAAATTATTTTTCAATTTATCTTTTGAGATACTTGGGTTTAGTTGGTATTTTTGGCTGGTGGCTCCACTGTGATGGTGTGATGGTGACCGCGGTCTAAATCAACTGTTTAATCAAGTAAAAGAAGGCTTCAACCCTCTCGAAAGCAGTATTTTTTGGCGCGCAAATTGGAAACTTGCTGGCTGTCACAGCAGAAACTCAGCGATCTACATACGAGCACCAGTACACAGCAGTATGCCAGTACATCCGCAGCACAGATGAACAGTCTACAAGTTTATAGTTTCAGCGCACAGCTTGATTAAGACCGACGTCTTCGTATCACACTGTTGACCCTGGTGCCAACTACTGTAATACAAAGGGGAGTCGCCGTCCCATAATCCTTCATGAGGAGATACAAATCCCGTAACACGCGCGATCGGAGTATCACACACAGCTTGCAAAGATGAGTATCCACGAAATCCTAGATCTCACAGCTGGAGTGTATTTTAATTTTTTTGTAAAAACTGCCGCAATACACAGTACAGCGGTGCACCCATTTTAAGACCACTCGGTTTAAGACCTGTCGGGAGATGAAACCAGGTGAATCGGCTTGTCACGAAAAAAAACACTTGGAATTACTATGGGATATTTTTTGCAGTAGTGGACTTTTTTTTCTGTTCTTAAATCTCATTTCTACTTTCCAGCTTCTGGACAAGCTGTGGTCACAGGTGTCGTCCCTTCTCCCCCCCGGTACGTGCCTTCATTATTATCGCGAAGAGGATTCCGCATTCCCAACTCTCGTCGATTCTCATCGAATTTTGCTAACTCACGCTCTCGTCTTTTCCCCAAGTCAATTTTTAGCACAAGAAAAAGTCCATACGAGTCGTACGAGTATGCCCTCGGGGGGGGGCTCGAACCAGCCAAATCGACCGTAGCGGTTACGACGTCAGCCCACTAGACCATCAGGGACGCCGAGATAAGACCACCTAACTGGGCTTGTCATGGGGGTGGTCCGCTTAGAACTACACCCATGTTTTTCGAGGGAAGTTACTTGGAGTTAGTGTAGGGTAATTTTTGTAGTTCCAAAAGGATTTTTAATTTGTTTTATTTTTTTTGCTCGTCCCATCTATTATCTTCGCATTTTTTCTTTCTCCTTCTCCCTGCCTAGTCGTAACTCAGATCCGGGGCCACTAAGCAGCCTCTTCTATTATAGCGAGAAGATTTCAGCATTTTCTTCCCTCGTCGACTAGCATCGCATTGTGCTCACCCACGCTAGAAAGCGCGCTCGGCAGTTGGGGTCTCTTGAAATAAAAATCTCCATACCGAGATTTTGAAGGTTAACCACTCCACCACCGGGGCGACCGGTGGCGCAAACAAACTTCGACGTACGTACTGCTGTGATGTCGCGGTGTTGGCATTGTGTGTGGAAGGTCAACAATCTACCAGAGTATAGACTACAGCAGTCTACACCAACAGCACCGCTCGCAGTGACAGCAGAAGGTCAACAATCTACCCGGTATAAGACTACAGCAGTAGACTACTCAGTAGTATTCACCAACAATACCGCTCGCCGTCACAGTAGAAGCTCAACAATCTACCAGTTTAGACGGGTAGTCTATGCCAATACACGAGCAGTACGCCCGTACAACCAGCAAAGTACCAGGTATTAGCTAGTTCCTGAGTCAACCCTCTTAGCACTAGAACGCTATACGTAGGACCCATGAAATGGGCCCAAATTTATGTGGTATTACTTGGTTTTAGAGGCATGTTCTTTGAGTGGACTTTGAATGCCCCGTTTACCACGCCAAAGCTTTGAAAAGTGATGTACTGTGTCTGCTGTGGTGGGCACAAAGAGTCCGGGCTCTATTGACATGGTCGTAGTTGATTATTTTTTTGCGGTTTCCGAATGGGTGCCAAGACTTAAATTAAAGGTCCTACCGTGGCCTTGGTCGCAGGTGTCCTTCACAACCCTAACGGTATGGTATAGCTGATATGCTCCTATGAAAATCGACGAACGTTGGGAATGCTTAACCCTTTCCGCCCGACAAAAATGAAGGCACGTGTACCGGGAGGGAGAGGGACGACACCTGTGACCGCGGCTTGTCCAGAAGCTGGAAAGTAAAAATGAGAAATGATATTTAACAAAATGCTCCTTAGTGTACGTTCGTTAGCCGTCAAGAAGCAAGCATGAATTTTCCCGTAGAAGCACGTTTCGAGAGTTTACCCCGGGATGTTATCAATCACACGGAATAGCACACTTGCAACGAGCAAATGTTGACGTCCGCGCGCGCAAGCATCAAGGAGAATAGCTGTGGGTCCGCAAATATGTTGGCCCGTATCGTCGACGTAGCCAGCCGTATACCTGGTATCATTTATCTTGCCGAGTTTGTCGGGGATATAGTTGCTCCCACCTCCCTCACCGTGGTCGATCGCCGTCGACTCTTGTCGATCCTCATCTTCCCCTTTGTATTATTCCACTTTAAGCCCAAGAGCGCTCCCTTTCCACAACAATATAGATAATACAAGATTTGCCTTCGGAGGCGCGTCATAGTAATAATGAAGAGGGCAACGCAAGAAATAAGACCCAAATCATACTGACTGAATACTCGTGTATCTATGATATATCTTTTGTATTTTTGGTTCGTGTAAGACACGGCGTTCATTATAGCGCTGAGGACCTGCTGTGCTAATAATGAGGTGATTACATAAAAATCAAAAACTGTGAGTAGAAGAGACGGCGGAAGCAATATAAAGCACCAAGGTAGCAGTAGCAGCCAAGCAGCAGTGCCAAAAATAATGTAAAAGGCTACGAATAAAACACTCATACCGTTTTCACCGATGGAGCGGGAACGTACTCCTATTATAGCTATCATATCGTACATCTACGTACGTACGTAGGTACAACAGCAACAAAGGCAGCCTGCCTAGAGCAAAAAACAGCAGTCATGACAGCCACAAACGAAACGAAAAAGAGGCACAAAAAAAAACGGCCAGCTCTTGTATCTTGTATGATACGGCCAAACATTTTGACAAATAATAGAAACTGATAGTCGAATTCTTGTCTTCCTGTGTATGTCGAGGTTCGAAGGGAAAGATTCGGCTGGCACATACCGGTACTATAGCGGCAACCGACACTACTCCGGGTGCTGCCACTACTTGTTGTTCCCATCTGTGTCAAGCGATTTCACAGTCACTATTGTAGCGCGCAACCGGCACTACTCAGCAACATTGACAAATAGTACGTATCCTATCATACATACAGTCGATACAGTCGTGTCCCACGTTGATGCGGATCGTTTGTCACAACTTTGCTCGTCCTGCAGAGTAATACTGTACTGCACCATCCCGGGATAGTGCGGGGTCCCAATTTAATGCGGTTATCGTCCTCTGCCAGACACAGCAGCACTATTAATAACGCGGGACCACGACAACTGTTGTATGTACCTGGTACCGTATAGATAGAAGAGTGCGAGTATATCCGTAAACACCTATCGCAACAAACACACACCCACACACACAGCGCTTTGCTGAAAGGCAGCACGGTTACAGAGACTCTACAGCAGCAGAGCAGTAGCAGCAGTAGCAGCAGCAGCAGCAGCAGAAGTAGGCAGGCAGAGGATATAAGAGCAGGACAATTCCCCTTTCCCTCGAAATTTTGTCTTCCTGTGTATGTCGAGGGTCGAAAGGAAGGATTCGGCTAGCACATACCGGCACTATAGCGGCGACCGGCACTACTCCGCGTACTGCCACTATTATTACTTGTTCCCATCTGTGCCAAGATATTTCACAGGCACTATACAACCGGCACTATACTCAGCAACATGGACAAATAATACGTATCGTATCATACATACAGTCGTGTCCCGCGTTTGTGCGGGATCCTTTAGTGCGGTGCCCCAATTTAATGCGGTGAGAATCGTTTGTGACCACCTTGCTCGTCATGTAGAGTAGTACTGTACTGCAGCATCCCGGGATAGTGCAGGGTCCCGATTTAGTGCGGTTATCGTCGTTTGCCAGGCACAGCAGTACGCCGGACGACAACTGTTGTATGTACCTGGTACCGTATAGATAGAAGAGTACGAGTATGCCCGTAAACACCCATCACGACAAACACACACGCACACACACAGCACTTTGCTGAAAATCAGCACAGCCTCAAAGACTCTACAGCAGCAGAACAGTAGCAGCAGCAGCAGCAGGCAGGCAGAGCAGAGCAGGATAATACCCCGTTCCCCCGAATTCTTGTCTTCCTGAGTACAGTATGTCGAGGTTCGAAACGAATGATGATTCGGCTGGCACACATACCAACACCATAGCGGCAACCGGCACTACTCTGCGTACTGCCACTACTTGTTGTTCCCATCTGTGTCAAGCGATTTCACAGGCACTATCGTATCGCGCAACCGGCACTACTCGGCCAGCACTATAGAGAGACCCCTATTGTAGAGTACGAGTATACGTGTAAAACACCAACAACACAAAAATAACACACACACAGCAAAGCAGCACCTAGTTACAGAGACTATGCAGCAGCAGAGCAGCAGCAGCAGGCAGAGCACAGCAGGATCTTTCGCCTAGCCCCCGTATCTTTCTCTTCCTGTGGTGCTGGCTTGCTCTATCTTCATGTCGAGTTTTGAAAGGAAAGATGTGAGCTTGCTCTACGTAACACGTGTTGGTACGTACGTTTGCTGGAACACACAGCTGTCAGTGATGACGGATGATTGCTGACGAAGTACGCGCTAGTCGTGTCGCTCAAATAGGCGCACCTCGAAGTCCTCCGGCAAATCCTTGGCTTCCAGCGTCGTGCCGACAACACCAACTTCTCGTACACCAAGGCCCTCAAGAAGACGAAATGCGAGAGCATCCAAACGACCATCCGGAAACTGCGGCGGCGGCTCTTCTTCGCGGAGGCAATGGTACGGCAAAACAAGGGGCGATTACCCCGTCGGATGATGTTTGCGCTGATAGCCGGTGGGGAAAACCCGGGACCCGGCGGGCCACCGAACAACTGGCTCAAAACCCTGAGAGAAGACCTCGACTTTTTTCGATCCACTGAAGGCTCCACGGAAGATTCCCCACGGCAATTTAGAGTTGAAACCGTACTGTGGGTCCATGCAGCAACGAAGGCGGGCAAGTGGTAGCGGGGGGAACTCGAGGCAGCCGAACGGTTTATGGCCAGGTGGCACGTAGAGGAGGCAAAAAAGAGCTCAGAGCGTCGCGCAGCCCGGATGCGTGGCGACAAAAAGCCGAAGGCGGGGGGGGGGGGAGTAGGGACGCCGCGGTTGAAGAAAGCAAGAAGGAGACGGCAGACAGGGTAGCAAGGCACC
>JAYJMJ010053374.1:0-20595 GCA_036873875.1 Laminaria ephemera | reverse complement strand
AAAATGGTATAGAGATAGATAAGATAAAGTAATAATGGATCGATACTCATCTCCTTGATTCATAGTTGCTAATGTGCCAAATGGTCTGTGAGGACACAGACCAAGGAAGAGGAGAAATGATACTTCTTTAGTGCCTATGTCTCTACGGATATTTATATTCTTAAAATTCATCCATGTAATGTGTCAAAAACCCAAAGTTATCAATACCAGTTTCATAGAACTTAGCGGATGACCATTTATAATCTTCAGGAGTAGAAGCAAGACCCCAACGCTCATGTAAAGGGTTAAGATGGATATAATCAATTTTCTGTTCCACTTTTTCTTTTGAATCCATCAAAACTGCCAAAGGGTCTCGTTGCCAAACTCTGTATGCTCTTTCAGGTTCCTCTACTTTGAAAAGGGCTAAGACATTAGAATGATTTAGTCTCAAATCTTTAACGATACAGTGAGCAGTAAACTTATTAAAACTAGCATGAGGTAATTCTTTACCGTTCTTAGAATTTAATTTCCAAACCAGATGAATATGATTAGGCATAATCACAAATGAATAAATGGTAATTAATTTCTTTTTTACCAAGTGTTTCAAGGAATCAATAATGATCGTTTTGTATTTGTCTTGACCTAAAAGTTTTTTCCAATCTTTAATGGTACTTGTCCAAAAGTAAACATTGTCCAATTCCATTTTAGAATTGCGGGTTGTTGTAAAAAAATGTGGTTTCATGATAGAAAGATAACAGAATTTTAATTGAAGATAAGTTTATTTGGTTTGAGGAGATAGAATATATACTAAAAAGTAGTGGAGGGATCTGTGAGACACCGATTAGGGGTTAGGATTTTTTCCTCGATCTATGTCCTCACAACTCGAAACGAGATATATTTTTAGTCCATGGATTAGATTAATATATGAAATGGTCTGTGAGACACAGACTCCACTAGAGTGGGTTGAGTAGTAAAACGTGTTCTAATTAGTTGGATTGCTGAAAATAAAAACGATATACTGAATAAAATAGTCAGAATCTATTCTTATAATATTACTGAAATGTACCTATAATCGTTTAAAGTAATTTTAAATACTATGAGAGACTTTTTTGAAAACCTTACCTTTAATAAAGAAATAACTGGTTCAGAAAAAATGAACATTGTTTTCAGGTTATATTCTTATGTCTATAAGGAATTGTCTCATAAGAATATTGAATTAAATGATTACGAGTTCATTCTGAATGATAGAGACAATATTTATACTCCGCTATTTGACAAATATTCAAATGAAGATTTATTTTATGTCTTAAATGACACTAGAATAAATAAAGGAAAGAAGAGATTTCTCAAGACTCGTTTAGTTACTGCAACTAAAATTTCTATTTTCAATTTTTTTAAAAAAGAAGAAGAAGCAGATATGCAGACATCATATATAATATTTCCAAAAGGGGAAAATAAGAACAATTTTATTATTACGAATAATCAAGATTGGAGTTTCTATGTTGTAAACATACCTAAATACCCTACGTTAGATTTCGAGAATATAGAAATGGGTAAAGAATCGTATTGAATAGAAAATACACCCACTAGAGCACATTGCGTAGCAAAACGCGTTCTAACTCAAATTACTCCAATAGGCAATACTGTATATAAGCATGTAGTCACAAATATTTTGAGAAACATTAAAAAAATAACTAGTATTAAATGATGGATGAGAGAAGAGATGATTTCCTAGAGAAAGAAAACCTTGTAATGAATGATGATGTGGTAAAGAGAGATAATACTTTTATCAAATTTTCTCCATTATTTTCACTTTGGATAGGGATAATATGGAGTATGTTTTTAGGTAATTTGAGTAATACAGAATTTGTGACTGGATTTGTGTTGTTAGTTATCGCAACACTTCTACATTATAAAAACGCAATTGAAAAATTGATAATGTCTATTACAATATTTATTTTGGGCTCTCTAGGGCTTATTGGATATTACCCTTTTGATATATTTATTGAGTTTGGAATAGAAAATAATAGTTTTACTCGAGGTTTTGGAATAGATTTAATAATGATAGGCATAGGATGCTTATACTTTTATTTTAATCGAAACGAAATATTAATTCGATATAAGAAAATTAGAGTTTCCCACTAGAGTGCGTTGCGTAGCAAAAAGTGTTCTAACTCAAATTTTCCTACGTTTCTTATACTTAAGGTTAGCAACAAGCAAAAAATGAAACTAATTGAGAGAATAGAAAATACTATTGAATATGGTAAACCAATTGACCAACAATTAGAAAACCTATCTCAATTTGACAATATAACAGAAGTCCAAATATTGGAATTAACTGTTCATATCAAATCCTCTGAAGTTGGAATTTTAATAGAATATTTAGGATTTGAAAAGTTGAGTAATCATTTACCGAGTTTTCTTGAATTTTTACAAGATGCAAATTGGCCTGCGTCAGGCGGAGCATCTAAAATGCTTGGAAAAGCAAGAGAAATAATCATTCCTGAAATAAAAAGAGTATTTAAAGAAGTAGTAAATGATGAAATATGGCATTATTGGATTCTAATACTATTAGTTGGAAACTGGGATAAGGAATTAGTAAAAACTCTAAAGCCAGAATTAATTGAATTAGTTCTTAAAGCAGATAAAGAAGGGGCTTCAATTCAAGCATTAAACATATTGAAACAAAAGGAGTTGATAAACGGAAAAGAAATTGAAAAATATTATCAATACCTTCTGAAAAAGTTTGAAGGAGATAAGTATTGGATAGATGACTTAAATGATGAAATAAAAGCCAGTGGCTAACAATTAAGCTCTAACTTCACTAGAGCACATTGTGTAGCAAAACACAACTATTTTGAGAAACATTAAAATTCCTTTAGATTAGTTTTTTACCTAGTGGATATATGTTGACAAGGTTGTCAACATATCCCTACACATTGTAGCCAAGTAAAAAAATGGATAAGCCTTTAATTGAAATATGGGATTCTGTGGGGTTAGGAATAATAATTGAATACCCAACAGGAGTAATGATATCAAATCAGACAGGAGGGACGGCTTGTTTACGTTCAAAAACGGAAGGGGTATTTCTTCCATTATCAAATGATTATACAGAAAACACTCTGGAGTTTTTAAGTCCTGAAATCGAATTAATGAATTATTTTGAAGGGAAAAAATATAATGGCAGTGGAGCTGTAAAAGGAATTGACAGTGATGATGTAAGCAAAATAAACCTGATTTTATCTAACTATAAATTACTTGAATTTATAGAAATTGATTTGACAAGACTAGACGAATCTCATGAAGCTTGGGTTAGAATAAAAATCAATAAATCTAAAAAAAATGATTTAATAAAAGGGTTTAGTAAATATCCTCTAAGCGGAATATTGACTTGGACGAATAGTGATTGAAACAATGTTCCTTGAAAAATAGATGAAATACAAATTAGCAAGAACTTGTAAGGATTGTGGAAATGTTGATTCACTTCAACTAACTAAAGCTGAATCTGCGTTTGAGCTTTATGACTCAAGTACTATACGGAAATCACCTTGTTCAAATTGTGGAAGTATCAATTGTGAATCTCTTGGACATTATCATCCAAGATTGGACAAAGAACTTTTGGATATGTGGGGAAACAGTCCAGAATTGTTTTTAATGGAACAAGACGAAGAATTATTACTTGCCGAATATGATTACTTCCCTATGCTTTTAGAAGCAATTGACGAATCAAAATATCTTGACATGAAAATGGATATTTTGATTGAGGCAATATGCCTGTTACTTTATGACAATACTGTTTCACCAGATGAATACTCAGAAAAAGAAAATAATGAACGTGAAATTATTGCTAATAAAGTAAGACCTGAACTGATTAAGCGGAAGTACAAAATTTTAAATGCTGGAGATTCAGTAATGGAATATATACAAGACATTGTGTATCCACAAATTGGAATAAAAAGTAAAAGAGCATAGCAAGGGCTGTAATTTATAGCGGTTCCACAGTTATTGTTTATACTTAGCTCGTAGATAGTCCTACAAATCTTCGATCTCGCTAAGTGGTAAGCCGAAATATCGTAATTTAGAAACCGCTATAACCAATAGGGAATTGTTCTATGTCATTCAAAAAAAATGAAAAAAATTAATCTATTTATTGAAGAAATACATAAAGTTAATAAACAGCTCAGCTCTTTGGAAAATGAATTTATGGAATCCTATGAGGATTATCTAGGTAATGAATTTGATGAGCAAAATCAATGCGCATCTGAAATTGAAAATTTAACACTAATGTTAACTCACGAATTAGGAAGTCAAATTGCATTTGGAATTGAGGACTTAAAACGACTCATAAAATATGTTAACTTTAGAAAAACATACAAAGAATATACCGACAAAGAACTTTTAGACCTTATTGACAAAAAGGACAGTCTGAATATAATAAGGAAAAAAGAACTGACTGATGGGAAAAAAGAAAAGAATCTAACCAAAATAATCTCTGATTGGAATATAACTTTTGATAACATTGATTACGAAAAACTGAAAGGAAAACTAAGATTGAGAAACGCGATACAGCAAAACCCATAATTAATAGGGGGGTAGTGTTTAATCAAAAGGAAAGTATACTTTCAAAAGTCTACCAAGTCGTTGATTTGGCTTTAAAATAAAAACTATTAATCAAAAAAGTTATATGGGGTTAGTTGTATTGAGAATACATTTTGAGAAAAAAATCCCTTCAATTGAAGAAATAAAAAGCCAGTTTGAAAAGCAAACTGGACTGAATCTTTGGATAAAAGCCGATCTGAATTTATTAGAATTACCTTTAAATAATAGAGAAGTAATTAAAATATTAAATCAAGATATAGACAAATATGAAAAGTCTAAAAAAGAACGAGAAAAAGATGAGGAAATTAATCATATAGTTCAATTTCAATTTTCTAATCCTCGATTCTATGAAGTAAACTTTTTAATAGAAGGAACAACAATAATAATATCTTATGGAATTGGTTATCATTACTTTCCATCATCCTTAGAAAAATCTCTTTATGATTTAAGCGGAAAATTCTAGGGCTTTGATGGGGAAGTAAAAAGAAATTGGAGCCCCCCTAAACATTGGGGGAAATTAAAACGCTGGGAAGAATATAAATGGTACAATAGACCACCATCCAAAAAATATTACAAGCCTAAACACAAACGTGCTTTAAATAAAATTTCATTGATGGTGTTGGAAACAAAATATTACATAAGAGAAAAACTGAAAATAAATTGAGTTCTAAAAAGGGAGCATTTCCCACTAACACGGTGCATAGCAAAACTACACGCTTACTTTATTAAAATACCAAAATAAATTCAAGATACTCAACGAATTTTGATCCTTTTAATAATGAGGGCAGGTTTAAAAATGAAGGTGGCACAGACGATCAGGAGACATTAAAAGATGTTTTTTGGAATTTAGATTCATCACATTTATTATTCTAGAGTATCTTCTTTATCTTCAACTATGAATCAACTTTTACCGCACCTTACAGCGCAAAAACAACAAGAACTCATCGTCCTTACAGAATTACTAAAAAACTGTAAAGGAGTAGAGATGGTCATTCTTTTTGGGAGTTATGCCAGGGGCGAACAAGTAGAAGACATGTATTCAGAAAAAGGAACTACCTATGAGTACAAAAGTGATTTTGATATTTTAGTAATTACTACTCACGATGATTTAGGGAATAACCATAAAATAGAAGACAAAGTAGAAATAGAACTTTCGGGCAAAGTTCTCACTACTGTTAATTTGATTTTTCATTCAGTTAAGCATTTAAATCAAGCACTTTCTAATGGGAATTATTTCTTTCAAGACATCAAAAAAGAAGGAGTTGTTTTGTATGATAGTGGCAAATTCAAACTTCAGAATCCTAAAAAACTAACACCAGAAGAAGCCAAACAAAAAGCACAAGATTATTTTGATCAGTGGTTTACGAGTGCAAACGAGTTTTTGGATTATTATGAATTAGGATTTAAAAAAGAAAACTATCATACTGCTGCTTTTCAACTTCATCAAGTTACAGAAAGATTATATACCACTATATTATTAGTTTTTACAGATTACAGACCGAAAGAACATGATTTAAAAAAGTTAGATCTCAGAGTTAGAAATTGTGATGCTCGTTTTCATGTTTTTCCTAGAGAAACAGAGCAAGAAAAGGAATTATTCGAATTGTTGAAACGTGCTTACATAGACTCCAGATACAAAATGGATGAATTTCTGATTTCAAAAGATCAACTGGAGTATCTAGCAGAAAAAGTGAATCATTTAAAGGGTTTAACAGAAGAGATTTGTTTAGCTAAGATTTCGGAGATTGGCTCTTCCAAATGACGGTTTGGTATTTCTCAATCTTTCAGGTTTAAGAAAATGAATTTAGAAGGGATAAAAAATAAAAAAATACGCTCTATTTATTACCAAGATGAACTTGGTGGAATTGGATTGGACAATAAATCTAAACAATTTCATTTGATTCAATATGGGACAATGTTTTTAGATTTTACAGACGATTCATTAATTGAAATCGTAAATGCTACTGAGAAAGGAGTGATTGAACTAATAGAAATAAATAACTCATATAAGCAAGAGCTTAGAAACAACATCGTTGAAAAGGATACATACTGGAGTTCAATTTCAAACAAAGTAATAAGTTCACTTAATACTTTTAGTAGCATACTATTGATTTCAGAAAAAAATAGCTCAAAAGCTCAACGAAGGGAATTTATTAGTACAATTGAGTTAATATTTAAAAATGGAGAAAGAATTTACTTAAGCAATGCTGGTTATAAAAATGCAGATGAAGTAATTGCAATGACGGATGATTTTATTATTTATAGAAATCGAAAAATTGGTGAAGAATTGAACATTATAACTGAAAAAACGAAAGTTCACTGCTTTTAATTCCCGTACTAACCATAGTAGAGACGTCAGACTGTCTAAAAAGTCTCAAAACTGAGTCTCATATTGGTGTCCTAATCTTTAAACTTTTCATTATATTCAATTCTAAGAGCTTTCATTTAGGTTTTTAGACAAACTGATGTTTGGCGTAATTTTAAAAAAAACTTAACATTGAAAAATAGCGAATTTTACTTATTAACAGGTGTAAATGACATTCCTTGGGACAGAATAGTTCATTGGTATGGAAGAGCAAATAATTTTCCTGAATTATTTAAAAATCTACTCTCTGATGATTTAACTATACAACAGTCATCAATTAATGAAATTAGGAATAAAGTAGAACATCAAGATGGAATAATAATGGCAACACCATTTACGTTAATTTTCTTGTTTAGGGCATTAACTGTTGATAAAAGTAAAATGTATAAAATTATAAACGAGATTTTGGATACCATTTTAATCTGTGTGAAAGCAGCAAAGTTTCAATTGGATTTATACTCTGACCAAACCGTTGAGAGTAATATACAGTCAATACAAGAATTAATATCTGAAAAATACCTTTGGGAAGAATTTGAGAGCAAAAAACAGGATGAAATTAATTGGGAGCAGTTTGATTATAGTGAGGAACACTATTATTGGCTACATTATACCATTGATATTGCAAAAAATTTCACACCTATAATTGACCCATTTTGCACAGACAAATTCTATCTAACAAAAGCAAGAGAAATACGGGTGATAGCTAATCCTCCCCAAAATCATCTTCTTTTTTAAGCCATATTTCATACACCAACAGTTAGAACTTATTACTACAGAGAGGTAAGAAATGAACGTAAGATGCAGCCAGAAAGATTAAATAATATACTTGAAATATATAATAAAGCGCATGGTGCATATCTCAAAAAACCTACTGAAAAGAATAGAAGCTTTCTTCTAAAATGCTACGAAGATATACCAAAAAATGAACGTCTATATATTGAATTATGTATGGAAATGTCTGATGTAATTGATGTTTTTGAAGAACGCTTAACAATTGAAGAGGTAGAATTTACATATAAATGGTTTAAGGAAAATACATTCCGGCTGACAGAATGGAAATATAGAGATGCCCTTAAAGATGATAAGGGTTGCTTGATCGAGTTTATAAGAGGTGAAAAATATGGAGTTCGTTGGAATGAATTTATAAAGAATGGTTGGAAAGAGGATAGGTGTGAATTTCGTGGTTGTACCTTAACGATTGGGGATATGGGATATACATTCGATAATCGTAATTGGGTTTGTGAAGAATGTTTTGATATTCTAAAAGAAAAGACTAAAAAATAGGCTAATAATTAAGTTCTAATGATGTGAGATAAGGCTTTGATTCATTAGAACAAGTGTTGGTTGAACTAGATCTTAATAAGCTACACTAGAAGCGATAAAATAGATTGCTTCTGTATTTCTGTATTTATAATTTCGATAGGAATGGTTATTAAAAAGATAAGTAGCGATAATGATTTTTGGGGAAATAATGTAAGATTTTGAGAAGCGTTAAAAATCGGTTAGATTGGTTTTGGAATAATTACAACAAAAGCTGCTCATTATAAAGGAGCTTTTATGCTTCATCAAGCAACTGAACACTTTTTTACCACTATGTTATTAAAAGAACATGATTTAAAAAAACTTGATCTCAGAGTTAGAAATTGTGATGCTCGTTTTCATGTTTTCCCTAGAGAAACAGAGCAAGAAAAAGAATTATTTGAATTGCTCAAACGTGCTTACATAGACTCCAGATACAAAATGGATGAATTTCAGATTTCAAAAGATCAACTGGAGTCTCTAGCAGAAAAAGTGAATCATTTAAAGAGTTTAACAGAAGAGATTTGTTTAGCTAAGATTTCGGAGATTGGCTCTTCCAAATGATGGTTTGGTATTTCTAGATCTGAAAAATAAAAGATAGATCGAACGGTGATCTAAGATCCTGATTTCTGCCCAAAAACTCTTGTATACACAAAACATACCAACTGGTATTTTTTTATGTATATTTGTATTATAAAAGAGTAGCAATGGATAATAGTTTTACAGAATTAGGTCTTTTGAATGAAAAAGAAATTTCAAAATTTAAACGTTCACTTATAAAATCAGGTATCAAGGAAAATTTAAATAGAATAATTACAAAAATTGGGTTAAAATCTTATGCGAAATTTAACTTTAAGGATATAGATGTTCCAGATTCTAAATTAGTGCATTTAGCTATTGAAGAAGCACATGATATATACAATCCTGTTCTACTAAAGCATTGTTATAGAACTTTTTTTTGGAGTGCAGGAATAGCTGTATCTGATGGTATAAAACATGATAATGAATTATTATTTATATCATCTATCTTACATGATTCGGGGTTAACCGATAAACATAATCATTGTTGTAGTCAACAATGTTTTGCAAACTATGGAGGTGATTTTGCTAAAAAATTTGTTATAAATAATGGAATGAACATTAATGATGCTAATATTATAAAAGAAGCTATAGATATGCACCTAAATCCAACTGTCAATAAGGTGAAATATGGTAATGAAGCTTATCTATTATCAAAAGGGGCAAGTATGGATGTTATAGGGTCACATTACTTTCAACTTCCAATTGAATTTATTAGAACTACGCATAAAAATTATTCAAGAGTTGATTTTAAAGAGGACATCTTAAAAACTATACAACAATTGAATCATAAAGAAAATACGAGGGCAAGTATAATGTCAAAAATGGGATTTGATAAATTAGCAAATAAAAATATTTTGGATACTCACCTTTAATAAAGAACAACTAATACGATGTCTAAAGCAGAGAAAACAAGGCGCGAAATAATTGAAAAATCATTTGAGTTAATTTATAAAAAAGGCTATCAAACAACTAGTGTTAACGAAATAATAGCTACCACCAAATTAACAAAAGGAGCTTTCTTTTATCATTTTAAGACAAAAGATGAAATCGGATTTACGATAATCAATGAAATTATTAAACCTACAATGCATGAATACCTTATTGCTCCTTTACAAAATACTACTAACCCAATTGAAGACATATATTTAGCAATAAAATCTCTTTTATTTAATAATCCTTTATTGTCTTTTAAGCATGGTTGCCCTTTGGGTAACTTAATACAAGAAATGACTCCTTGGAATCTTGAATTTACAAAAGCTCTTAATCTAGTTCATCTAGAACTGCTAAAAGGCATAGAAATAACGTTAGCAAAAGCAATAAAACAAAATGATATACATCATAATGTAAATGCCAAACAAGTTGCTCAATTCATATTGTCTAGCTATTGGGGAATTAGAAGTTTCAGTAAAATTTCTGACAGTAATGAATGTTATTATACATATTTAAAAGAACTCAAAACGTATTTAACAAATCTCAAACACTAAAAAAATTATAATAAATAACTATTATTAAATAAAGGCAACAGCTAATAATTAAGTTCTAATGATACGAGATAAGGCTTTGGTTCATCTTAATAAGCTACACTAGAAGCGATAAAATAGATTGCTTATGTATTTCTGTATTTATAATTTCGATAGGAATGGTTATTAAAAACATAAGTAGCGATAATGATTTTTTGGGAAATAATGTAAGATTTTGAGAAGCATTAAAAATCTGTTAGATTGGTTTTTACATAGTGGATATATGTTGCAAGGTTGTCAATATATCTTTACGTTGTAGTGTATTACAGAAAACGAACAATGAGAATAATTTATTGCGATAGTGTATTTGATAATAAAGTAATCGAACCTGATTATGAGGAGGAAAAGAAGTCTGCTATTAATGCTGGATTTGACTTTTCGCTAATAAGTTTCGAAGAATTGACCGATGGAAATATTGCTGCTGCTTTGAGATTTGTGAAAGAACCTGAAAACAAAGAGTTTGGAATCTATCGAGGTTGGATGCTTACTCCAAATCAATATAGAAATCTTTATGATGAACTTTTAAAAAAGAACATTGAGTTGATAAACTCTCCTACGGAATATCAGCATTGTCATTATTTACCAGATTCATATGAAAAAATAGTGTCTAAAACTCCAAAATCAAATTGGACAACCGAATTAGATAATGATACGATACTTGAAATAACAAATGACTTTGGGGAAAGTCCTATAATAGTGAAAGACTTTGTGAAATCTGAGAAACATAATTGGGATGAGGCTTGCTTTATTCCAAATGCATCTGATTCTGACAAGGTAAAATCTGTAGTAGCTAAGTTCCTTGAATTAAGAGGTGATACACTAAACGAAGGACTGGTATTTAGACAATTTGAAGAACTTGAGTTTCTGACGGAACATTCAAAAAGTGGAATGCCTTTAACGAAAGAATTTAGAGTGTTTTTTATGAATAACAAAGTAGTAAAAGTATTCGATTATTGGAACGAAGGAGCGTATGGAAATACGAAACCAGAACTTGATGATTTTATCAAAATAGCTCAAAAAATTGACAGCAAATTCTTTACAATGGATGTTGCTAAAAAGAAAAACGGAGAATGGATAATTATGGAACTTGGTGACGGACAAGTTGCTGGATTACCTGATAATGCGGACAGAACAGAGTTTTACAATAGCTTAAAAGAAAACGTACTGTATACGAGGCATTAGGTAATATGAAGATTAGAAAAATGAAAAGACCTCAGGTGTTCAGATTTACTTCGAGCCTCCATACTAACCATAACCTAAAGGTTGTGTGTCATTAAAAAAACAAACTAAAAAGGATGAGATATGGGGACGTATGGAACAGGAATTTTACAGAATGATACTTCAGGAGAAGTTTATGAAAGGTTTTATGAACTTTTAGAAGAAAAAAAAGAAATCATTGAAATCGTTAAAGTTATAAATGAAGAATTTATAGCCTATAAGAATCATGATCATTCAAAAACAGATTTTTTGTTTGCTTTAGGTTTAGCATTATGGGAAAATTGTCGACTTGATGAAAAAACACTTTCTAAAATCACAGAATATGCTAATAATGGTATAGATATTAATATTTGGAAAGAACTAGAAGGCAGCGAAGAAGATATCGTATCGCGAACAAAAGAACTAAAGAAATTTCTCGCAAAAATATCGAAACCAAGGAAAAAAGCATTAGTTAGAAAAAAGAAAGTAATCGCTTATAAACCACCTATATTTAAAATTGGGGATTGTTTAACTTACAAAATTTCTAACGGGAATTATAGTGGTGTAATTGTAGTAAGAGAAATTAAAAATGATAGTCGAGATATGGGTGGAAATGTAATAATTTCCACAGACATTAATCAAGCCGAAAAACCAACTAAACAAGACTTTATAAATGCTAATATTTTAATTCTAAATTTTGGAGATTATAAAAACTGGGTTGAAATCAGCGATTATTCATCCGAAACATTTAATGATTTAGATTTTGAGATAGAAATAATTGATAAAATAGAAATTAACCCAAAAATCTCTGATTACTTTAAAAATAATTTCTGTGGTTGTGGTAATTGGGAATCTTTAGCTTACAACATTGAAAATGAATTAATTAGAAAGCCTGTAAGAAGAAAAGTCAAAGAGTTATCAATTAAAGATGTTTTAATAGATTTAAAATTAAAAGAAACTAAAAATAAATTCTAAAAAACGAACGCACAACAATTAAGCACCACTAGAGCGCGTTGCATAGCAAAACGCGTTCTCGTTCAATTTATTCTTATAGGCTACGGAGAAGTGATAAAAGGTGTATTGTTCACTGAAATCTTCTTAGCTGTATTGCCAATAGCCTGCAATTATTTCATGTGTCTTATTGTGCCTATATAAATATAATGCGCCAAAGCCAAAAGGCTCCATACCGATTAATAAATCATCTGTATAACCTTCTTCATCTATTTGCAAGAAAAATGAATAATTATCTTTTAAGAGATCCTTATAATAAAAACCTTTATGCTGTATAAAACGAGGATCACCACCTGTTTTTATAAACTGTAGACGTTCTTGGACATCGTTATAATCACCTATAGAGCTAATGCCTAACTCTGAACAGCTTTTTTCTTCTAGCGCACCCATTTCAGAGTACTCATGTTCAATCACTTTAACCTCAATATTTGGGTATCTATTATTTTCTATAAGTACATCATAATCTTTATGAATTAGAATAGATAACATAGCATCCTTTTTTTCAGGGTGAACCAATGTAGCATAAAAAATATAATCTAACGGTAATAGTCCCTCTATAGACTTCGGTGGATTCCCTCCAATTCTACCTTTAATACTTTCATCAAAAGGGATACAATAAGAAAACTTCTCATTCATATATTTAAGGGTTAAAGTTTTGTTTATTTAGACGTTGTAGTTCATTCACTTTCGAGCTTTGTATACTACAACATCGCTATCTATATTACAATAAGGTAAATGGCTAATGATTCTTCTTACTTCATCATTAGAGAGATTGTTTCTACGAATAGTTAATCTTTCTAGTTTTTTTAACCCTAAAATACTTTCTGGAATAAAATCTAATTTCATATCTACTAGACTCAATTCCTTCAAATTAGGGTATCTTTCAAAGATATTAGGAATCGATTTTTTACCGTTATCTACCACTAGACAATCTGCTTTTTTCTTAGGTCTCCAGTTAGAAATAGTTAAACTTTCTAGTTGATCTAAATTTTTAATACCTTCCAGAATTTTTTCAAATAAATAATATGGAGGCAGTTTTTGTCCTTGTACCGTTTCTCCAGATACATTTAGTTTTTTAAGTTTTTTTAATTTAGAAATATCTGGAAAATGAGTTAGATCAGACAAAGAGCACGAAAGATCTAAATCTAATAGATTTGTCAAATCATTTAGTTTTTCTAGTTCCGTAAACCTACAAACCGACAGGCGAAGTTTTTTTAACTGTTTCATTTTAAATAACCAGTCGGGAGGATTTACAGCATCTAAATTTTTACCGAAATAGGATATTTGTAACATTTCGATTTTAGAATTGATAATGCTATCGGGAACATTAAAAATACCTTGATCATTAAGATGTAATGTTGTTAGATTTTTACAGGTATCAATATTGGATGGTAGTGTACAATTTTCATTAAGATATAGAGCCTTTAATTCACCTAATTGAGATAAAGTATCAGGTAATCGAAATGGTGATTTACTATCTACTACCAGTTTTTCTAAATATGGATATGTCAATAAATCCACATTTGATTTACTTGCTTTTTCTATGCTTAAGTAGTTATCTAAATTCATTTCAGATCCTTTTCTATTAGGTTTATTGACCGTTCAATCATTAATTATGTGATGTCATACTTGTCATTTTCTCCAAATTCAAGAAAAGGGTACAGGGCATCTATAAAATTGGTCTTATCATCTGTGTTGATTTGTCTATCAAGCCATTTTTCATAAAAAATGAGGATGTCTACATTTAGAAAATAATAACCGGTCAAGTTTATTATTCCACATTCGGCGAAAATCTGACCTGCTTTTTCGCCATTAATGACTAGTCTAAAAAAGTCTCCACAACCATATTGACAGATAGGAAGAGTACCTTGTAAAATTTCTGTGTTTTGATACTTTTCAATAATGTTTTTATAGGCTAAATCCTTGTCTAATTTAATCATGTGTAGCTCATAATCAGTTTCTAAATCACAGACCTTTTCAAACTCAAAATCTTCGATAAACCCAAACGGTTTGGAAATGTTTATTTCCCATTCCGTATTTTCGTTAATAGATTCTTCGAAAGAATATATTCCATAATAAGGACCTTTCAGATCTAATTGGTTCGATGTGCCTCCGTTTTGTATCTGTGTTAAAAAAGCCTTATAAGTGATTGGTAATTTAATATTACTCTCGTTTTCCCAACGTTCTATTTTCTCTAACGATACCGTTTTATTAGGAACAATGTTTAATTGCTTCATTTTCCCTAAGATTCTATCGACTTGATTTTTTAAGTTAACGTTCACTTATTTATTTAGCGTTTATAGAAGTTAATAAATAAAACATAAGTTTTGTAAATTATGACAAGTCTTGTGGTTTTACGTGCTGTTACCTTATATCTCAAAAGGATAATTTTGAGCTAATTTTAGGCTTAATTCAGACAGCTTTGTTTTGTACACTGTTCTTAATTCATTCGTTAGTTTTCCATCGTAATCAATTTCTTCTAACTCTTTATTTAAGAAGGCATACTGTAGCCATTTTTCGAAGCTTATACCCAAATCTATTAGATGCTCTTTAGATAGTTCTCTTTTGTTATGGTCGTAGAAAAATACCCGATCGCTTTTATGTAAAACCCATAAATCACCTTGTTCATTTGCTCCAAAGAACCAATATGCTTTTATCTCATCAGAAGGTATGTTTTTATTCCAATAATCAGGATTAGAAAACTCCCTAGTTTCATTAACAGAGTCCACAGAGCTATAAAGAATACATTCCGCAGATATTTCAATCGTTTTGATTATCGTAACTAGCTTTCTGTAACTTTCTGGAAAATCGAAGCTGATTTTTTTAGGGAAGTTTATCTGTGATTTTTTGTCTGATAATAATTCGATTGTTATCTCCTCTATACTTTTTAAATCTAGCATTTCTTTTTAATTAGATATCTTGTTGTGATCACCAGTTAATCTTATGTTTAAAGGGTATGAGTCTTTAATAATTTCTAATTGTAGATGAGTTAACTGACAATAGTTATTGTCGAATTTATCTTTTGAAATTTTAGTTATTGCTTTTAAATAACCATCTATAATAGATTTTAGACAAATAGATATATTGTTTGTTTGCGTTATGTCTAAGTATATATATGGACCTGTCAGTTGGTTATAATTATATGCAGGTCGTTTGGGAACAGGTTTTAAATTGATGAAATAATTATAAACCGATTCTTTAATTTTTGTGTCTGTTGAGTTAGATGTACTTAAATCTAGAGGTAGGATACTGGAAAAGTATCCAGCTCCTGAAGGTCTTAATGGTTGTGACAGACTAATTTGTACATCGTTTATTGTAATAAATGGGAATATTTGAGGGAGGGGATCGAATGTTTTAAAAATCACTTCTAACGTATCTTTATTGTCACAATACTTCCGGAGAGAGTCTAAGATATTTACTTTAGGGTATCCGACATGTTTTACAAAATCCTTTATTCTTCTATTATAAAGATGAACATAGTCGGGATAATCTTTAATTGAATCTAAATTTATTTCGAAGTTGTTCCTTGGGTCAGTGATTAGATTTTTTTTGTTTGGACAGTCTAATTCCCAATCTTTTTGTTTAGAAGTTGATGGTGTTTTGTTGGCTTGATTTTCTGTGTGATAACATCCAGAAAGAAGCATTAAGAAAAGTAAGGCTTTAAAATTTTGGTAGATACTTATGGTCATTGTAGCGAATAATTCTATTTATCTAATTGGGTTATTGATTCAGCAATTTTTTCAATCTCTCCTGTTTCATGATCCCAAAAATATAAACATTCAGAAAGTAATCGATCTTCTTTGTGAATAAGAACAAGCTTATTTCCACTACCGTCATGTCCAATAGCGATGGCGTTTTCTGGGAAATTTCTCCATTTTCGAGCGTTACCTGTCTCTAGAACAATATGATTACATGTTCTACTAATCCTTTTATTGTCGGATTTATCTAAAAAAGGGTAGAGCCAATAAATATAATCTTCCTCTTCATCTTCTAATGGTTCTTCAATTTCGCCACCATTCAAATCCATCATTCTATTTTTAAATTTAGTAGGAAATTTGACATCCAATTCTAACTCTGTTTCTATGATGTATTTTTTGTCTATGGGAAAAGGCATGTCGTTTTTTTAGTCCGAATAATCATTTTCAGAAAAGAGTACATTATTTATGTACCAGCTAATATGCAGACTTTTCTATTGTCTCAGCATCCAATCTAAAGGAATTTTAATTGATTTAAAAGTATTAGTAGTCATCTGTATAATATGTTTAGACGGTTTTGTTAGAGCTAATTATCAATAATTTTTGAGTGGTTTTATAACAAAATCAGTATTAGAAAATTAAAAAAATAATGGTATTATAAGAACATATGGAAGTAGCGATATTACTTGTTTTAGGAGCAATCTTGGTTTTTTGGTTTATGAGAACAAAGAAAAAGATGATAGAAGTTACCCAAGAACTAGTAGATATAGTAGAAAAGTATGTGCCATTTATACATGCCTTAGATGATAAGGGGAAGGATAGATTTTATGAGGAGATAGTGAAGTTTATCAATGAGCATGATTTCGAGGGGCTAGAAGCAAAGGTAAGTTTCGAAGATCAGGTATTGGTCTCTAGCTGTGCAGTCATGTTGTTTTTTGCTGTAGGGACGGATTATCTGACCAATCTCAATACCATTTATGTATCGGCGAAAGCCATAAATTATGACTCTTTACCTAAGAAAGCGGCTGGTTTTTTGAAACAGCGACGGACAGGTTTTGATTTGTACATAAGTCGTAAATCGTTGATTTATGGTTTTAGAAATGTCAAGGATAATAAAAATGTAGGCGTGCATGAGTTGGCGCATCTGCTAGATGGTTTGGACGGAAATGTAGATGGTCTACCACAACTTTTTTTGAAAGGAAGTAAATTACAGGATTGGAAAAAACTAGTCTTGAAATATGATGATGTTATACGGAAAGGAGAGATAGACAATTATGCACTTACCAATAAGGCAGAGTTCTTTGCGGTACTTACAGAATATTTTTATGAAAATCCATTTGTGATGAAACAGAAACATCATGACTTGTATTATTTTTTTGTGTCTATTTATAAGATAGATTTGGTAAAAAGCTATCAGAATAATTACCCCAAAACTGTCTAGCTATCATTTTATTTGATATATTAGATACTATAAAACTACTAAGTGTCTAAATACGATTTCTCTCAAAACAAATTTGATCACTGGACTTCTCAGATCATAGAAGACGTGCCTGTAATCTGTGAAAAGATTATGAAAGCATGTGAGGTAGACTTAGAAAAATCTAAAGAGTTATTGGCAGAAGTGTTGAAGTATTTAGACCTCGTTTCATATACCAACCAACGATTGACTCCATCCGTTTTGGTAGATAATGCATGGCATGAACTGATCTTATGTACCCAATTGTATGATCGGTTTTGTAGAGAGAAGTTTGGTAGATTTATTCATCATCACCCTGGAGGGAAAGATCAGAAAACTAGTAATCAATTTAAATCTACCATTAAATACTATATTTTACATATAGGAAAACCTCAAGAAGAGTTTTGGGGAGACTTTGCAACAGAAGAGTGGGAGCAAAGTCAATGTGGTAGTTGTGAATCAAAATAATAAAATAATATGTTTTTAGAAGCAGTAATAACAATAGATCCGTCTCAGTTAACTAAAATAGAAAGAATAGTCCCTAGCAAAGCGTTTAAAAGGATGCTTTACTTTATGACTTCTGGTGTAATCTCCGATAAAGAAGAACAAGAGACATTTACCGCATTATCTATTTTGCAACAACTCAATTCGATATATATAAGTAATAAGATTGACAATATTGTGAGGTTATCACATGATGATATAGATTTTTATTTGGACGATAAAGGAGAGGAGCACGATCTAAAATTTGCCTTAGATAAATATCAGATAGAACTAGATGATTCTATGTCTACACACTTCAAAACAATTTTTATGATTTTGGAGCACCAAGACGAAGATTTTAAATATTTGATAGAAACGAATATCAATAGAAACCATGACGTAGGAAAATATCCGATAGAAATAAAAGTTAGTGCTTTTCTAAAAGAGTTTAAAGCCAATGCTACAGGCTCTGAAAAAGATATTAAGAACAAGATGAAAAGTGTTTTTTCGTCTAAGAGTAATTACGAAGAATATACGTCTACCAAAAAAGCAGCATTCGAATCTTTTCTTAATCAGATAAAGCTAGACATTATGAAGTTTATCAAAACCGATGATGTAAAACTAGATCTGAAATGGAAAATGGTTTTACCTAAAGAGAAAGTCAATAAGAGACAACGAATTAATAGCTACCATACACCTTCGCTAGGTGGTCATTTGCCTTATGGATATTATGGATACAACGATCACCTTTTTTATATGTGGATGTGGTCTGACATGTGTTATGACCAAAATATATCGGTGCATGATACACAAATAATATCGGAAGAAGGAGAGTATGTAACAGACATAGGAGCAACAGAAGTGGATGTCTCTGAGTCGGCACTATTTGACTCTAGTGTAGATTACGATGCCAGAACGGCTGGTTTTGATTCCTCTGTAGAAAGTGATTATCAAGATACATTGGATACCTCATCGTCTAGCAGTGGAGGTTGGTTCGAAGGCGTGTTCGATAGCGATAGTAGCTCTGGAGATAGCTCATGCAGCTCTTGTAGCTCCTGTAGTTCTTGTTCTTCCTGTGGTGGGGATTAAGATTTATAAAAATATCTTTTGGGAATAGTTCTTACAGAATGTTCCTGAAAGATGAGTTTTTTGAGATGCTTTTACGGTAATTTGGTTTGGTTACTTTACCTCATAACGAGTAACTGATATGTTGTGCAGAGCATTTAAATCTATGTTGATTTGTACTCCAGTATCGCCATAGCAAATGAGTGTGTTGTCTATAATTTCGGCTTTGCATATAGGGTTGGAAAAACAAAAAAAGATAGACCAGTTCAGTTCTCCGTCCAATGTAGTAGAAGCCACATATCCTTCATTTCCCATTGCGCCATCCCCAAAAACAATTTTTTGATTTTCATGAATGAAAGAACCGTGATAGATGTCTACCTCGCTCCAGATGTCTTCTCCGTATTTTTGTATTCCTTCTAGTGTGGTATCGCAAATAGGGCTCCAGTAGTATTTGGTTTCGTTATTATTAGGATTAAATACCGAATAATGATTCCCAATAGTAACTATTCCCGTATTATAAACAATACAATCCATGCCTATAATATTTAGGTCTTTCCATTTTTGTTGAATCTTACTCATTACGATGATTAATTTATTTTAAGGATTCTCTACTTCGTCGATTTACTAACCGAATAAAATTATGAGCAAGTAGTTGGAGATTATTGATTTTTTAAGTCTTATCAACAACTAGATTGTGGTTACAGGTGAAACAGTAGAATAAGAAGATCTATCTTGCTGGAACAAAAGTACTAAGAATGATAAATTGTAACGTGTTGCAAATATTTTCTGCCATCATCCTCGTTTTCGGTGAGGATGATGGAACTGCTTTATTCTTAGGATTATTTGAGTTTAAATTTTGAAAGACTGCTTTGTAATTCAATAGCAATTTGGGACAAGTTTTTACTCGTAGAAGTGATTTCGTCCATTCCTGTACTTATATTTCTAGAAGAACTTGCTACTTGTTCTGTTCCTGCGGCTGTTTCTTCTGCAACTACAACTATTTTTTCTATATTCTTAACAGACTCATTGATCGCACTTTTTTGATCTAGAGTGGCAGCAAGTATGTCTTGTGATAAATCGAATGTTTGTAAAGAAGATTTTTCGATCGATTGAAAAACATCTTGTACATCATTTGATGCATTATTTCCACCAGTAACACTTACACCCATACTTTCAATTGCTTTACTAGCAGAGCTTACATCTTTTTGAACATCAGATATCACACGCTCAATAGCAGTGGCAGATTCTCTAGAGTCCGAAGCTAGTTTTCTTATTTCTTCTGCTACTACAGCAAAACCTCTGCCGGCTTCTCCTGCACGTGCTGCTTCTATAGCCGCATTAAGA